>LQNK01000607.1:0-107380 GCA_001586405.1 Phoebis sennae
AAGAATGTTATTGCTTAATTGCTCATCTAAATTTGTTATATTGTCAAAACGGAACGGTTTGGCAAATAATTATTTAGTCCAGGTTTAAACCTGACTTACTTAGACCCTGTTTTGTAATAAGACCGTGAAGGTTCATTCCAGAATAGTTTTACTTCGTGTTTAACTTATTGGAAGTTTATGATCGCTGAAGACGTTGGCAATATTATAAAAAAGTATTAATAGTTAAAACTGGAATACAAAAAAACTTTTAAATTGTGTGTTACATTTAGCAGTATTTCTGTATAGTTATTATAATATCCTAATTATAACAATATACCGTCAAAATTATTTTAATTTCATGTTGCAACAAGTTTAGGTTGTCTTTCCTTTCAAATATCAATCGTCAAAGTTGAATATAAAAGATTTGCTGCTTTAGTGTCTATCGCGTCTTGGTGCCTAAACTTTTTATTGGCTTCACGACCCAGCTACCCTCAGTTTAGAAATATTCATTATGACTAGCTATTTATGATCAACTGATCAAATCTATTGGCCAGTTGTGTACAATCACAGTTCAAACATCACAATACATAGGCGACAAAATAGAAGCTATCAAAAAAAACATAAAAAGATGCTTCATTAATATTTTATTATATCCATACGTCGCTTCGCTTACCCATACACCACGATCCTTAATAACTTGTCGACATAACACTTTCCGTCCCGCTCACTCCAGCAACTAATAAGCAGGATAGCGGTTGCATTGTGAAAGGGGACACGAATTAGGTGTTTCCATATTATTCGAGCAAATAACATGTTCAACAGACACAACTACTACAAACTTTGGTATGTACAAATACAATTTGACTGGGTTAAAAGCTTTATCTAGGCGAGTACACATTAACATTTCATTGTAGAGTAATAAACCGTTTTCACCGTTTCAAATAAATGGAGAATTTCTATTAAGCTGTTATTGACGTGGGGTTATTGAACTGGCGTGAAAGATTGGCGGCATGCGATAAGACTTTTAACCGACTGTGGAAAAGGAAATTAGTCTAAAGAAATATAAAATAGTACGGTGAAACAGATATGGGATAATACAACATTCATTTAGAATCATGCCACCAAAGAAAGTGGCAAAGAGCGTATTTGTTTAATTTTTGAAAATGTCAAACTTTTTTGAACCATGACAATGTATTTTTCGAGAACTGTTTCGCATTTCTTGCAAAACCAAAACCTTGTAAACCTATTTAATGTATCATCCGTTTATTATAATAAATTATTCTTATTCTTAAAACGAAACAACTCCTCGAAAGATGACATCCCAGTCCACTCCCTAATGTTCCTCAAAAAGATTTCTTGCGTCTTCAAACCCGTCTCTTCCCATTTATTTTAACCATTATAATAAGTTTTAGAAGGTATCGTTCACACAAACATACATACATCCAAACTTTTTCAGTCATAATCTTAGTGATAATTAAGAATACCCTCGATGATGTAGGTTATTCACGAAAACGAATCAAGTTCCAGAAATATCTATTTATTGTCAGCGGTGACCTGATTTGATAATTTATTTCTCGTCTGGTATATTACAGTTATTGCTTATACGGTTTTCCTTTGAAGTCAATTCATCAAAACAATAGACCAAACCCAACTACTTTGATATTGAGATTAACTTCACATCCATTAATGATATTGGAGTGTATAATTTATATTTTTTATATTACTAATGGCCAGCATTAATATGAAAACAAAAAAGCGTTTTTTTATGAATTTTTATGAATTAATAATTTTATAGACTTAAAAACATTGATAATTACAAAAAACTGTCATTTTATTATTGTAAAATGGATACAATCATTTAATGATTTTAAAGCCAATTATTAATATTTACTTGGAAATGAACGTAGTATTTCTTTTGGCTGTGTGTTCGTATCGATAAAATTGATTTTTAAAGGTCAAAGATATTTGGGCAGCAAATGCTTGAACACCCTTGAAATTAAAAGGGTCAATAACTTCGTGAATAATAAATTTTGTTCGTAATTGAAGTCATTAGGCTAATGTTTCTATTTGTTTATGTTAGGAAAGTATTGAATTATAAAAACATATTATACTAATCATTCATGTAAATATCTTGATGCAGTATGAATTTTATTACATCAACATTATTACAACCACCTTATTACCAACAAAATATTAAATCAACTTATTTAAAAAAGCAACAAATGAATTACAGTCATATTTATATTTAATTCTTTTAGTTCTCTTACAAGGGCAAAAATATAAAACAAAATATGCATAATAGAAGTGCATAATATCTATTTTGTAACCTGTACCTAAATAGAAACTACGAAACCTCTAAAGTTTCCAGTACTCAATATTATAATTTCGTAGCTCGGTAGCTCCGTAGCACCCGTACGAATGTAGCACCGTAGCGTCGTAGCATCGTAACTCGTAGCAAGGCTTTAGCTACTTTATCCGAGGTGAGCCAAAGCTAGCAATGAATTCAACATGCTATACTCTTAATAGCAAAGTCTCGAATAATGCTATAAATAAACAGGATGTTCTTCATTTCGCTATATCATAAATTGCGTTTTTATGATTATAGGTTATTTACCTATGATTATAAGACCAAATTAATTCACGAAAACATCTTGTTTTTATTCTTTATTTCTTTATGTCTCTCCTCTCTCTTCTTCAAGTCGGCATGCCGTCTACAACACTGACGTTGTAGATGTTCATGGAATCCGGTCAGTCATTTAACATCAGATGAACCGCATCCCTTGCCTGCTGTTATGTAAAAAAGTATAAAAAGTACTATATTTTAACATTTTATTCAAACCACAATAAGTTCAAACCTTTAATGAATGCATATATACATTTAGTATTTAAATAATAAAATAAATTAATGCTGAAAGCCTAATATTTAAGTTCACCTTTTTAAATTTTTGTTCAGACTTTAGAATTCCTTTCGTTGCTTAGATATTTATAGACCAACGCATATTTTCTAATTAAAATCTTAGAACAGGAATATAATAAAATGTATAGCCTCATACTAATATCATTGTTTCATCAATAAAGGACCATTCTTGTCACAAACCGATAAAGCCATAATCCCATTAATAAAAAACGCTAATAACACATTATTACCTTCCCTAAGTTGATCAACTTAATAGCAAATATAATCGAACTTCATAAAAACGCACTTAAAGTAATTAATAGATAATTTGTTCCTTGAATTATACAGAAACATCGTACAGCTATCGATCATTCTTGTCACGGCACGAAGTAAACGTTTGTGAATGCTAAATTACCTCGTCTCTATAATGTGAAACCATAATTTACGTTTAGCCATATGTATAACGAACAGGAATAAAGATTGATTTACGAATGAAAGATGAAGATCCTTCATCTTCTTGCATGTTTTTATCTCAATTTAATGCTGTTATTGTTATTATCTTCGGGATATTTTATTTCTTGGTCCTAATAATTATTAATAAGTCCCTTTGAAAAAAATACACAAATATTTAAAGGGTACATACGAGAGAGGGACCCACAAATAACAAAATATTTAAAACCCCATGTCAAGCATACCAAAAGACAAGAGAACACTGTAAGTCAATATTACAAGAATCCGCGCCAATTTTCCAAATACCATTTTCGGGGAACTAAGTGGAGGTAGACACACAATTTTTGAAACACTCATGAAGACAACTGTCATCTCAATCTCTCGTGACCACGCTCGCTGTAAAGTGCTCAAAACGTCGGGTTAAATAATAATATATAATAAACCGCGTTTAAAATCCTTTAAAAATTATTTTATTTAATACGGAAAGTACTCGCGTTAAACCAAACCCAAGAAAGTACTATAAAATTTTTAAAATCAGTCCAGTAATTTTCGAGCCTATTAAAACGAACAAAGTTTTCCTCTTTATAACATTAGTGTGGATAAAAGAGGACAACATGAAGACATAGTTGTCGTGACAGGTGAGACTGAAATTACTTTTCCATTGAAACAGCACCGTCTGATTAAGCCGTTGATCGTCAGTATAATCGTCGCGGTTTGCGTAGCGTGTCGGAAACTAGCGCAGTGAGAATTAACATCTACTTTGTGTGATATGATCGTTTTGAGTATCCCTTCAATTTGCTCATTATGCATAATAAATAATTAGACTTCATTTTAACACTCCTCGTTAACCTGAAAATTACTGAGAAACCGATTTGTTTTAATGCGATTAGTATATTAGGATCCGTATGATAATGTCCTTCATATAATAATAATTATTATTTTTTATTTATTTATAACACTCTACAGAACTTATACGTAACTAATAGCTTATGATAAAGTTGCACAATGAGTCTGCCTTATCGCTAGGCAGAGACTTTTCCAGGCATCTTATCTCAAAATAGTTGCTCTCTGGTACTGTTCTTCTATGTATTGATATATGCATGATATTATTATGCCCGATAAATTAATTTATCCCGGGTGATGTAATAAGCCCTATATAGCAAAAGTTAACAAAAAAGTAGTATAATCTTAACCAAAAAAATTATTTACAAAAACGTTACGTAGTTCGTAGGTGGAGTCTGAGAGGCCCACGAAAGTTTTCAAAATTTAATATCATACACGTGAATATCTGTTCACAGCCTTAAAGTGATGAGACTTGAAGGTACTAGAAAAAACGCGTGTGTCATACGCAAGGGAAGTGAACTACGTGACAAGTTCTTTTACTTCAGATCTGAGAGGTTCTTCAGCAGTTAAAAGTTAAGGATAACCAATCTATATTAATTAAATTATTGACTGACTGACTGACAGTGATCTATCAACGCACAGCCCAAACCGCTGGACGGATGGTGCTAATATTTGGCATGCAGGTAGATGTTATGACGTAGGCATCCGCTGAGAAAGGAGTTTGATCAAATCTTACGGGAACGAGGAAAACAGATGTACGCGGGAGTTTGTCTAATTAAACTAATTCTAATTATAACAAAACTAGAAGCCATGTTTGTTCGCTTATTATTAAACCTTACCATTACTTCCTTTCATCACTATGAACATAATAAATAGCTTGCTTTAAAACAGCTTATTTAAAGTTGATTGTCAGTTGTTCGTGATTGGCTCATGGCGTGACGGAGGTGCTTGGTATAAGAAGTTAAGTGGTTTGCTGCCTTCCTTCAAAGAATACCCATTATAATATTTCTTTGAACAAAACTTATTAAGGGCAAATGAACGAGGATTAACTAACACCCATATTCACAAGCAATATTCTGAGTTCTTACAACGCTCAGGCCTCCATTGACCTATTCAGAGACGATACTTGAATGGTGGTTTGACACTTGTGGTTTACATTAAGCCTGAATTTGGTTTTTTTTTTGAATTAAAGACTTGTCATTTGGAATGCATTGAGAAATGTCTTACTTCGCATAGTTACTACTTTACTTACACAATTATTGTTTTTGAATATGGTTGTTAAATAATCCGGAAAGAAACAAGCCCAAGGAAAGGGAAAAATTTTCCTGCTCTTAATACCCAGTAAATTCATAAAGAGAATAAACCTTCCTTTTAAATATTTCATTTAAAATAACAAAAGGCTAAAAATAACAAAGGACGTGGGTCTAAATTTTCATAACTATAACAATAACGTGATAACCGAATATCAAACGATAAAAAGCACAAAGCGAAGCTGTTTCATAATACGCCTTCATTTTTAACAATCTCTGTGATCTACAAAAGATCTTAACAAAACGCTGGTGTTAAGAATATCTGGGGTATTATGATGTCTTAATATTATGGATAAAAATTTCAATCATCTCAATCTCAATATAAGCTTGGCTCCTCATTTGTCACCACTTTTATGTATCACATTTAAATGAATATCAAAAGTATTTCATAAAATCTTTCATTAGTCATGTCTCTGTCTTCGTTTAGTATTTTGTTTTGTTTTATGATACCTATATCATTTTGTTAATAGCCGAATCTCCTTGCATATTTTGGTAAACATTGTCACAATTGTGGTGAGTAGTATTTTAAGCAGGTTGTGT
Source organism: Phoebis sennae (assembly GCA_001586405.1). NCBI lineage: Eukaryota > Metazoa > Arthropoda > Insecta > Lepidoptera > Pieridae > Phoebis > Phoebis sennae. The sequence goes on from LQNK01000607.1 coordinate 6,019, forward strand.
TTTTAAGAGAATTTTGTTCTACGTGTTCTTCTTAAAAAGTGAATTGTAAGACTTTCCGCATACAAATAATATTATGAGTATTTATTTATTTCCAGTTACATCAAATTCTTATGTTTATTTTAATACGAGTACTTTCCATATTGAATAAAATACTTTTTAAACGATTTTAAACGTGGTCAATGTAAATTATGCATTATTTTACAATGTGTTGTTAACCCGACGTTTCGAACACTTTACAGCGAGAGTAGTCAAGAGTGACTGAGATAACAGTTGTCTTCATGAGTCTTTTAAAAATTGTGTGTTAACGTTCACTTATTTCCAATTTACGTAATACATACCCTATTTATAAGACATCGATCCGACAAATCAAGAATCAATCTTAAAATAATGTTAACTTTAGTTCGCATTATGATGTCATTTATTTATTATTTATTTTAGATTGGAGGACCTTTTTTGCAATGATACCTCTAAAACAATTTCTATAAACATTTCAAAAATAAGTTAAAACTATACATTAATCATTCGAACTAACGAATCACACATTTCTCTCACAAAACTCCAAGCATACCGACGATGTTTTCTTCCATTCATCCGCATGTCGTCTTCTGATATCTAACTATATCTAAACATTTTCTTCCTTTTGAATGTATACTTGTCAGAAAAGCTTCATTGGAAAAATATACTTCTTGTTTTAGTTTTATCGATATTTCCTTACATTTCTATAATATTAAGAATTTTGAAATAAATATATTATGTTATTTTAAACTCAGAACTTTGATGTTCAACTTACTTAGAATTGCGATGCAATGGTAAATGTATATAATTTATGCTTAATGCAACCTTTCTAGGTTTGATCGATAAATGTATATCATTAATATAGAATATTATTAAATAACTAGCTTCTGCTCGCGGCTTCACTCGCCTGAAATTCGATTGAGTTTACTCAAGAAATTAATATAGATATTTCCTTGGATCTTGATTTGACACTGTTGTTCTTAGTACTACCTACGACAAGCTAGCCAACGAGCATATGGGTTACCTGATGTTAAGTGATCACCTCCGCCCATGAACATTTGTAACAGGTGCTTTGCATTTGATGGACATAATAATATATTGTTTAATAAGTATTAGTGTTAGTATTGCACAAGCTTAAGCGTTACGATCGAGTGGTCCTGGATTTGAACTCCGATGGGAAAGCACCTTTAAATGAAAATCGATCAGTTATACAGATGCAGAACAGAACCTACTATAAATAAATTAATCCACGAAGACGCGCCCTTTTTTTCTCAATCGTTGACAGTATATGTATGCATGCTTCCGCTTGTGTAAAGTTTTATAGGGTCACATTTATTACCCATGTGTGCACACGCACACTACAATAAATAGACTAATCAAGACGAAGTATTGCGATCATAGTATAGTAAAATATTTCTTAATACAAAAAGTGGTGGGGCGCGTCGTCGTGGATGGCACTATCTATAGGTTCCAGCAAGTGTGAAACATTGATAGGCTATAAGAATACTATTCTCCGTATACTCAGTGGAACCGGTTTCAATGATTATTCGTACATGTACGAATTGGCAAAATACATAATTTTCTGTAAAGGAATGAACACGTGAAATCTATTATGGATCCTCAGCAATTCAAGTCAGTCAATAACACCGTCACTTTATTTGAGAATAAATATCATTCAGATAGCAAACGCGATTTATTTTATCTGTAATTGAATCTAGAACAAATTTAACTTACTCGTAGTTTTGACTGATATCATCGTATAAGTATGGAGCTGTCACGCTTGTAGATACATATTTAAGCTAGGTGTCCAAATGTATTATGGATTCTTAAAAATTTATTTTATTATTTAATATTATTTTATTATATAATAAATTGATTTTTTTATAGAAAATTTATTCAGTACTATGCGGACAGTCTGTTCAAAGCATATTACGATCCGTCAAATGAGATGCGTACCATATCGACATGTTAACGCTTAGTACAAGCATGAAGTTGCAATGAATTTAGGCAACAATAATGTTATCGATTACTTTTTTTTACAATTCTTGTATAAATAAATATTAGACGCAGTTAAATCCGATTATTATAATATTCCGAATTTAATGCGATAATTATTCATTGATTTATATTATAAATTCCAATGCGAGGTCCAGCTCGGAGCGAGCCACTAGTATATTAAGTTATTTTTTTAATTGTCAGTGCAACAAAAGATATAATATTTCTTTCTTTTAGTTTTTTCCCTCCCTAGTGTTATACGTTTAATTTTATATTGATAGTAATACTTCATCGCCCACGTGTACATTTCTCAAAATTTATTATAACAAACAATTCAAAGAAATAAGTTGACGCAGCTATTTAGATTGTTTATTTCCTATATTTCAATAAATAAATAATAATGGAACGAACAAAAGAAGGAATTGATTTATCAAAGCAATAAATCCTACAAACAAACATTATTTGCGGAGAAAATATAAAATCTTTCCGTTTGTTTAATTTTTGTGCACAAAGCAAAAGCAATATTTGCTTTCCGACATCCGATAGGCCCTCTAGGAGTTGAAAAAATATCATACCTTTGTTTTCTCATGAACAAACCAAGTTTTCCGGAGATGAGGAAAAATTATTCCCAAGTGACTAACTTTGCACTTAGATGTGCTCGCAAAAATATATTGGTTTTGTGTAAATAGTTGCTGAAATTTTCTTAAGTAGCTTCAATTTTTAATTAGATTCCTAAATAGGATACAATTTTATACGCGTATAGTTATGTAACTGATAACTCCTGTGCTGTGAATTGCCCTTATACGAATCATTCATCCATTGATACATGAAAGGTTGTTATTATTAGACACATTATATTATATAACATATAATTAGTTTTAACCTTGAATAATTCCATACATTGAACATTGTTTTCATAACAGTAAGAGATTGGTTAATAATCATGATAATTTATTTATTTATTTTAGCAACAAAGGCTCATTTGTTAGTATCGTGCAAAATTAAAAACTATGTTAATAAAAATAAACATTATTGTTAATTCATAAAATCCAATTCATCAGAAAAACTCAATTAAAACCAAAAATTATTAATTAAGAATTAAATGAAAACTTAAAAATTCAAAATTTATAATATACAACGCACGTCTAAGAAGAAATACAACCATATGTACATAAACGGGGAAAAATAAAACGGATACGATGTTAATTAAATTTCCACTGAGTGAGCTAAGATTTTAAGCGCTAACTTAAACCCTAACACTAATTTCAGTAAAGCAAGCTCGACCTGTTGACATGTTCTGTCCCTCTTACATTATTTTTATTTATAAGCTAGCTTTCTTCCCGTGGCTTCGCTCGCGTGGACTACAAAATTCGGTATTTACAAGATACAAATTGAGAAGAGAAAAAGACTTATTATTATTATTATTTTAAAGAAGTGTTTATTTTTACGTTATCTCTTAGGATGTTTATTTCTTGTTAATTTAAATAATAATGTCAATTAATGTAATTGGTTAATGTAAACCGTGTAATTGATTTAAAATAAATAATATTTTGTAGAGGCACGCGCACAGTGTGAGTTTTGGTGAACCCTTTTTCTTGGTCAATTTCTATAGAAAATCATGATATGCCGAACTGCAATAAAAAAAATGAGGAACTTCATTGTCCTTTCACTTAAAAATATCATAAATCTTAAGAAAAAACAATTATTTTAGGGGTCTATCCGTTAAAAGTGTAAAAAGGGAACTCGCTCAAAATCTCACATTGTCGTGCGGTATGATATTTTTACGATTTTAGAAGCGTCGAACCTAATTAAAAAAATGGTAGATATATACAATAGTGAGGTTGAATCTAATAAAGGTGTTAAAAGGCCCGTTTAGATAAGACCTACTACATTTTATTCGATCTAACCGAGAGCACAAAGAAAACGTATAATAAATTGTAGTATAAGATTTCAAACCAAAATACTTCTAAACTTATCTAACTGAAATTCTAAACGAGCAATTTAAAAATAATTCAATGAAATTCTACTTGTATAAGGAGAATAATATTGTCTGGGTTAATTCTTATAAAGACTTTAATAAACCTCTTAAAATACTTTGAAATAAAATAACAAGTATCCATTAAATATTAGGACTTAAATTTATCCATTTAGTATTTACGTACTCATAAATATTAAGCTCTAATTGGGGTGTGAGGCAGACATAATTTTGCCTGTGGGTTTGTTTTACAAATAACCTTTTCGTTATTAACAGACCCTCGACCTTCAGCTAACTGTAAATGAAAAATGCTTTTTAGAAACCTAGATATTTCACAATTGTGTGTTGTTTGTAATTATTTTGACTGATATCGCTAGACAGGAACAAATTAAAAAAAGTTAATTACTTAAACAAATGTTTTATATTTTGGACAATACAACCTTCGTATCTTGCGTTTTCTTCCTAAAATACGTATTGTTACAGCATAAAAATAATCATTAACATTTTTCTCAGCTCTATTGATCAATATTGCTACCACTTGCGACATGCGGTACCAACGTCCACATGCGGTATTTCCAAACGGATACGACTTGGGCACCTTCAAGAAACGAGCGTACTCTTACCTTAAAGGCCGGCATCGCACCCACGAGTCCTCGTAACTTGTGGGCGTTTATGGGCGGCGTTGATCACTGAACACCAGGTGACTCGCCAGCTCGCCCTTATATCATAAAAAAAAACCACACCTTCAATGAGATTATTATTCCTTTATCTCGAAGCAAACATTAATTTTATGGTCCATATATAATATGCAGCCATAATATTATAGTTATTAATCCTTTATCTCGAAGAAAGGACATTAATTTCATGCTCCAAATATAATTTACATATAATTTACAATAATAAAAAATATTGCTTAAGTAGATTACATTAGCAATAAAAGACAGTAGCAAATTTTCTTGCTACAGCAGTGCATAAGTCTCATTTGGAATAATTAAAAGCAAGTACCTACATCAGATGGACACATAAAACAGTCCGCAGCATCTCATTACTGCACGGAGCAACATAAATAGTCACTGAATTACGTCTGAGCAACTTTAAATGTACTGTACATCTTTTATCCGTTGTCATAGGTCTCATATTTATAAAATTTTACTATTCCGTATATACCTATGTATATTTCTTGTACTAACTTTGTACCTAGATTTAATTAATATGGGAGAAAAAAAAAACATCAATTAGTTGATAGATTGACAAAATTATATAGCGTGTGATATTACATTCCAAAACGCGACGGAAATTTTCAATAACTGTAGTTTATACCAAAATAAGACCTATGTAAAATTCAAACAATAAACAGTACCCTCATATTAATACCCTTAACCTGGTTGGTAACCCTTAAACGTTGGTACCCCAAAAAAACATTTTTTAACCGACTTTCAAAAAAACGAGGAGGTTATCAATTCAACCGTATTTGTTTTTATTTTTTTTTAATGTATGTTACCGCATATCTCCGGCGATTATGGACCGATTTGGAAAATTCTTTTTGCATTCGAAAGAGTAGAGTGCATGTGTGGTCCCATAGAAATTTGGTTCAAGTCTGATCATCCATGTGGAAGATATTCCAGGGAACTCCTCGAAAATCAACGGAATAAGCTCTGCGGTTAAGTTTTAATGATGTATATATCAACTGAATTGTGATTAGATGATGTGATTACCCTTCACAGGACACTAAAAAGGATAAAATAAAAATTTTTGCCAAAAAATAGAACCGACTTCCTCGCTCTAAAAAGTAAAAATAACTTTTATTTCATCTTTGTTGAGATCTATACAAAGTCGGTGCCTTATCTATTTTTATATTTACAAGATTTTGCACCGACTTTGTATAGATTTCAACAAAAATGAAATTAAAGTTATTTTCTACTTTTTAGAGAGAGGAAGTCGGTTCTATTTTTTGGCAAAAATTTTTATTGCTTTCCTTCTTAAGAGAGTAAAATTAGGTTTTTAACTTTGTACCGTATACGTTACCAGATAGTTGTTGTGTGTTGCTAGATCACTAAGTCAGTCAGTCACCTTTCAGTTTTCTATATATAGATGAAGCCTCCATATCTGTAGCTCTGTAATATAATACAAGCCCTGCGGCTAGTAACAATATATAAAATAGGACAACACAATCAGTCTCACTTGTGACCATTTAAATAGACTATTGAAATTGTACTTGAGCCTTTGACGGGCTGGGCGCATGTAATTTGTCCGACAAAAGGTCAATATCGGTTGTTTGTTGATTTAATACGACCCACTGGACGACACTTAATTAGTAAAGGGTTCATTGTAACTCATTGACTGGAAATCCCTTCTCATTTAAAGTAAATTAAAGAGAAATGAAACCATGATTAAAATGTTTTAAATAGTACATGAAATTATGAATAATATAAGGTAATGAACCTTTGTTTAATAATTTTACTTTGTATATGAAGATTTAATACAGTTTAATTACTGCGATTATACATAAATGTTAGCAATAAATAAAATATTTACATGCCTGCCGAAACGCATTGTGCGAAATTGCATTCAATATTCCACGCCCATAATAATACCAAATAATTATTTCATGCTATAAACTTTACATACACGTACAGTTCCGAATTAGTGGGGCGGAAACAAAGTCTATAGAGGGGCCCTTATCTTTACATTCCTTGCTTTAATATTAAAATGCGAAAATAACTCTATCTGGACGTCTGTCTCTTCTTCACACCGAAACCACTGAACCGACTTGGATAACATTTTTGACAGAGATTGTTTGAAACCCGGGAAAGGACATAGGATAGTAGATAGTGGGTCCCAAACTAAGCTAAACTTGTACTATAGAAACTAGATAACTGATAGTCATACTTAAACACTTTTTTTAAATACATACATACCATAGATAGATAAATACAATGTTCATCACATCATAAGTTTTTACTCATGGGGATTCTACTTACACCCATCGGCACCATAACTACATTCACTGAGCCAATTGGGTCGTCAATAAGGTCTTCAAAAAATTACATAGATTGTCATATGTGGTAATACAAAAGAGCAGGGTGTATTTGCAACTTTTATTATGTTCATACTCCGGCCCCTGTACACCACACAACATCAAACACCGTTTTACCGACTACGCGTTCATAACGTTTCAATATCAAGTGTTACTGCATTTTTATTGAGTTCATAAAGGCGAGGACATTTCCTTACGAATGGGTTATCTAATAAAACTTATTTCGTATGACGCTCATAAATTCTGTATATTTGGTTAAAATCACGCACCTTTTGTCGCGAAGTCTCGTTCTCATGCAAAATATATAAGCACGCGATGTTCAGCTAGGATTTAAGGTTGTTATCTACTATGATCGGGCTCGAGGGAACACGCACGTACGGTGTCAATTCAGGTGGAACTAGTGAGACGGTCCGGAAGAATCGTTATGTACCTTGACTATATTTTATTCTTTGCACTGAATACACTTGATCATATTATTAAGAAAGAAGTAACTTACTGCAACTGTATGTGTAATACTAAACGAGTATGATATGATTCAAACATTTATAAAATTGACATGAAATAAATAACCATAACAAATTGTTTTACTTAATACGGTTTAGAATCACTATTTTTTAAACTTGGTATTGCCCGACAATTTCGGACCGATTCTTTAAAAAGCATTGAGTATAAACAGTCTTAAATACAACAAATTATAGGACGGTTCACTTATCTATAGAATTTTGGTCACTCTATTGGGTAACAGAACGAATGATCTTAAGAAAAATAAAAAGTGTGTCCAGTAGATTTCCAACCCAAGGAAACAACGAGAAACAATAGCATCAAATACCGATTTAAACGAGTATCATAAAACAAAATAAAAAAAAAATATCAAAATATTTCATACATCGTTTTCGCTTAGTACATTACCCGCCTAACGCAACAATGGGAAACAATAAAAGGGCGGCGTACGTGCGAACACGCTCCGCATCGACCTTCAAACTCGAATTCAATTTATCGCCACGTCATCTCGACTCCTTTATTCTTTGTAATTGTGTTCTGTGATCGCCGATTGCGATGTTTCCGTGATCGTCTAATTGAGCGTGTGATCAATTGAAAAGCTTATATCTTGTTTCATTCAATTACTTCAACTATGAGTACCTTCAATGTTATACTTAATTTATCGCCACTTCATCTCGACTCCTTTATTCTTTGTAATTGTGTTCTGTGATCGCCGATTGCGATGTTTCCGTGATCGTCTAATTGAGCGTGTGATCAGTTGAAAAGCTTATGTCTTGTTTCATTCAATAACTTCGAACTCAGAGTACCTTCAAAGTTATATTTAATTTATCGCCACGTCATCTCGACTCCTTTATTCTTTGTAATTGTGTTATATGATGAATGATGAAATGATTTAGATAGAATCAAGTACCCTTGTAGTTGTAATACAGTGTAATTGAGAAGGAAAAATGTGTTTTTCTCCATATACAAATGATCCCTGTTATAATAGCTTAAATATTGTTCTAAATAAAAACTCAACCCGTATTTTTGAAACTTGAATACAATTTATGATGAAAAGTTAAAGGCAAAATCATTGGGGAGTAATTAATATGCCAGATTTTAACTAATTTAAAACTTAATAACCCATCTAGCCAGAATATTTCAACAATAAACCAATAAAAATTAACCAGAGAGATTCGACGCATAAATTCGCTTTATAATCTGTAGCATAAATTTCGGCGAAATTTCGCGCCAAAACATCGTTTTATTTTTATTTTTTAATTACAATTACGTCAGTCAAGGCGACAGGCGCTGTATGCAGGCGTTATAGGCTTTCCACGCTGGTTATTTTGCGTAGTCACGACCTATGAAGCCGGGCAATACGCGATAATATTTTATTGTAAAAACCTTTACAAAACATTTTAGGAATTGCTTGAAAATACGCGCTATTTTTTGACGGATATCCAAAATAATTGTCTAAAATTGTTCCAGTGTTAAAATATAGTTTTTTGACGTTCTAACATCAAATAGCATAAAATAGCTGTAGCTCAGTTTCAATTTAATCTCAATAAATATATTTTGCACTTCTGTATATCGTTTCTATCTAAATATAAAAAATACATATATTTTATTGAATGTATTTTTGGTTTGATATAATGAAAGCTACGAATTAATTGTTTGAATAGACTTCTGTAATTTTCCATTGTTATCTCTAGTACCATTTTTAATATTCAAAACTTAATAACATTATAATATTCACATCAAAAGCCTCCAGACGGTCACTCGTCTAGAACATCCTAAAGATTCAAATTCCTGAAGCCCATTACGGTTAAAATTTTCGATATAAAAAGCGTAGTCGTGTATCAAAGCTCCGTCTCAAAGGCATTCCCGACAATCTGGGAGGAATTCCTGTTGGGATTTAACAACCTCATAATTTAACGTAACGATGCACTGACGTCCTCACCTATATTTTTAGTCACCCCTTTATAGTACTGAAATTTATTCTAGTACGGCTTTGAAGGGTTGCTATTTCGGTTTTAATTGTATTTTAAGATACGTGTCTATGGATTCGTTGACGTGAATTGATGCTACATCTGTTATTTTTCTTCTAAAAATATTATTCTTCATAAGACTTCATAAGATTCAGTTTACATAGAGAATAAAAACCTTATCATAACGGTGAGTCAAAAACACAGCTTGTTAAAATCTACATTGAAATATAAGGTAAAACTAAAGCAAAGTAACTTCGTACCTAGTTGTTATGAATGAAAGCAGTTTTAGATCCAAACCCACGCAACGTATGTACAGAGTTCCTAACTAATAAACTCAAGCTTACTAAAAGCAGTATGATTATTTTAAAAGTCTTTCATAACCCGCTTATTTTAAACGTCGCGTCGCTGACTTTGTTTTGCAAAGATTATTACCTTGTCAAAGGTTGCTAGGAAATAAAATATTTAATTTAAAAGCGTGCCTTCAACCGAGTTTTGCAAACCTTAAATTAATTGTTAGACGTCTGGTTCATAAATTAAATTACAGAAATGAACTGTGAATCTTATTGATATCTATGGTTATCACTTATAGTTGTCCATACTTTTTACAAACGTACATTAAAGATTACTAAAAGCATATAGGTCATGATGTTTTTTTTACACATTAAAAATAAACTGCAAATTGAATTTTGCCAAACTGTAAACAGTTACTATTCAAAATACTTACATTAATATATAGCTTAAGAATATTTCCTGTACATAACGCGATCCCAAAAATCTTGTTAAAATCTGCTTCGAAAATATAGGAAAACAAATCTAAGGTAACCTCGTACCTAGCTGTTATGAACGAAAGCTCTTTTATATCCCAGCGTATGTACAAGGCTCCTTAGTAATAAACTAAAGCTAAAAGTCTTAAAAGCAGTATGATTTCACAAACACGGTGACGTTAGCTTATTTTGTAAACTCTTTCATAACCCGCTTATTTTAAACGTCGCTCACTTTGTTGTACAAAGATTAGCAACCTTGTCAAAGGTTTTTAGGAAATAAAATTTTAATAAGGAGGAACTTGCCAGCAAGGGTATTTTACTTTAAATAAATGGCAGGTATGTTTTTCATTTTTTTTTAATTATTTTTACAAAATCGTGAAATCTGACTGAAAAATTCAAAGCTCTAAAGAATTACGTGTTTCATAAGATTAAACTTATTTTAATAACAATTTAGTATTAGAATAGTACTCTTCTGTTGAATTTTAAAAATCTATACTAATATTATAAAGCTGAAGAGTTTGTTTGTTTGAACGCGCTAATCTCAGGAACTACTGGTCCGATTTGAAAAATTGTTTTAGTGATAGATAACCCATTTATCGAGGAAGGCTATAGGCTATATATCATCCCGATATTCCAAGAGCAGAGCCCTGGGGCGCAGCTGTGTGTTCATAAAACGCCCACTCATAAAGGTTTTAGAGAAAAATTTGCGACGATCGATAATCGACTAAAAGTAGTGGCAATATAAAATTCATTCACACCAGTCACACAACCTATTCACATGGTTTTTATAAGTACTCTACGGACATTCAATAAAAAGGCACAAAGGATTTCAATCAGTTTACTCTCGTATTTAAAACGTGAAAACCAATATAATAAAACAGTAAGCTTGTTTTATAGACCCCAAAACCATTGTTACATTTCTTTCCTGTTTGTCTGATTGTTTGTTCGTCTGTTTGTATGTGCGGCATTCACGTATAAACAAACCACTAGGATTTTTTAAAGTTTTATACGCTGATATACCATACATGTAACCGGGGTATAAAAAAAATAAATTCACTAATATATATTTAAATGAGGTATCATTGGATAGGCATTTAAAAATGAAATAGAAGTCTTTTAACAGATTTTTTTGGAAAATAAATAATTGACGAGACATAAGCTTCTAAATATGTAAAAAATTTATATTATGTCGTTCTTTTTTGAAAATCTACAAAGTACAAGGTTTTGTACAAGCAAGGCCGTGGACGGAGAGCTCTTCCAAATAACATTGCAATACATAACAGTAACGCTTCAGTAATCAAGCAGTTGAAAGCAATTGTAATTAACCTATTTCTTCAAGTTGAAATTAAACTGTACAAAGAAAGCGCGATTCCATAATAGAAAATAAAGCTTGTTAACCCAATGAAAAACAAACGTAACTATCTAAAAAAGAAGCATTTGTGTTCAACACTTTGTAAAAATGGATTGTAGCAATCACGCTAATGAAAACAACGGGCCGCATAGTAAATATTCATCGAGTGTCTGCGAGCCGGGTATACATAGAATAGCAAATAATCTAATTTTTTTTCTTGGGCTTTTGTTTTCTTACTGTGCTTAGTTACAGTGCAATACTACGTATTTAGAAAACGAATGGAGTTTTTGATTCAAATTTGGGCCAGGCACTTAGCGGAAAGATTATTTCTAGACATAGATTGTATGCTTTGTGTGATGACATAAAGCGCCGGTTAAAATTATTTTATTAACTTCAAGAATAAGTACTCAATTCGATATTGTTTATGTATGTTACCGTATATCTGCGGTATTTATAGTCCGATTTGGATAATTCGGAATATCGAATTATTAGGGAACTCGAAAATCAACGGAATAAACTCTGCAGCTAAGTTTTAATGATGTATATAATCACATTACTCTGACTTTGATACTAAAGTTTGACTAACTCTATTATAGGGTTATAAATCGCTAAAAATGGAAAAATAATATAACTTTTTACCAAAAAATAGAATCGACTTCATCACACTAAGAAAAAGAAAATAACTTTTATTTTATGTTTTTGAATAGATTTCTAAAATAAAATACTAGTTCGTTTCTCCTTTTTAGTGTGAGAAAGTCGGTTCTAGTTTTAACAAAAGTTTTTATCCTTATAATTTTCCTTTCTTTCCTCTTCTTTTGAAGCTAAGAAAGCATTTGCAGCAATCCTGATCATAAAGATCGTATTCTCAGGCGCCGGTGAGCACTTAATATCAGGCTACAAGCATACACACTTTCTTGTCCTATAATAACAATAAGACTGTATTGAGAAGATTTTTCTAGAATATATTTCATGTAAATTGAACGACATGACAGGATATATTTTTCTCAAACGCTGATAGAAAAGGATAAAGTATATGAAAATGTGTTAGAACTATCACGGGACTATATTTCAAGCTACCAAATATTGCCTAAAAGTACGTCGCTAAAACATGACACGAACATAAAATATACATGTCTAGAATTGGGGTACTAAATAATGATTTATGATCAAACGAACTTACCAAATGAAATGCTTATTTATGCGAGTATCTTGAATCTTAGCGGTGAATGAATTATTTGGGTCCAAGCTAAAAGCTACAGAAATAAAAGACCTGAATCTCTAGATAACATTTTTCACTTATTCTTTATTAAAGGATGAAAACTATATGTAACTAACTGTGCACCGCCATTTTACTATGTACTAATATCATAATCTACTTAATCTATACATATATATGACGATTTGTTACAACACGTATAACTCGAGATCTGCTGCACCAATTTGGAAGAAAATTCGAAGGGAGATAGATCAATAGCAGGAGACTGAGATAGGATACTTTAATCTCGGAAATCCTACGAGATTGCGCTACATACGCGGGTGAAACCGCGCGGCACAGCTAGTATTATAAATAAGGAACTTTGGGATTTTTGAGTGTTTGTGTGGCAATCACGCCGCAACTATTGTACAGATATCGATAAAATTTCGTACATAAATAAGCTTTTAGCTCCAGCTATTTTTATTATATCTATTTTTATTACTTAATCCATTAAGTAATAGGATACTTTTCATTGATTTATAGACCCTGAAAATAATGCGAGCGAAGCAGCAGGCACAAGCTAGTAAGAAGTAATTGTTCGAATCGATCTAGTAGTTAACAAAGATAAATCGATTAAACAAACCTACTTTATAATATCAGAAGAGACACAACAAGTGCCCTCACTTTAAATTTTCAATTAAAGATATTCATAGGCCGATTAATATGTGAAAGAGATAAAATGCAAATAGATTCTTCAACTAAAGTTTTTTTATTGACCAAGTGAAGCGAGGTCTCCGAGTCGAGATGGTTCGCTGACTGTTTGCACGTTTGTAAATTTCATAAGCGAATAGTCAAGAAAAAATGTTGAGTTCGGTGCGGGGTTTACGAAGTAAGGGGGCGCAAATAGGTGAATGTTGAGCCAAGGATATCTGCAATATGGTTTTACCGATCTTGATAAAATTTTGTACGCAAATAGTATAGATAAAGGAAAATTTTGAGTATAAAAATGAACGAGATCTATTGGAGAGGGTAACGAAGATAGGGCGAGAGGGAGGGATGAAATAGGTGATTTTCATATAATATACCAGAGTGTGGTATCTAATGAAAGATCTTGATTTAGGTCTATCTCGGAGCACGCCATTACTTTATTAATGTTTTAAAAATTGTTTCACAAGGTAACGATTCGAGTTTGAAGCATTTTATAGCAAAATCTCGATAAATTAAAATTGGTTCAACCCGTAGTTTTTTTCTAGTAGTAGTTCGTAGTTTAGTAGTTTTCTATTAAACTACGCGTTTTCTCACATAAATAATCTACGAACGCTAAACAAGCTCTGTATGAGCATAAAGTGATAATGAATAAGGCCTTATTCAATGTCAGTAAGCGATTCTCTTTTAATTACCCCACTTGTACAAAGGGTTATTCTGTCAACATGCTTGCTTTTGACGCGACGTTTTAGACTAGTTAAATACAACAGTGTCTGATGTGATGTTATAAAATTGTTTACATATACTTGCATGAAAAGACAGTAATAGATAGTAAGTGGATAATCACAGTTCATTTCTAGTGACTTGGCTAAATGAAGGTTGACTTTAAAAGAAAGTAGCTGAATGAAAATTCAATCCGCATAAAATTCGTTTCGTAGAAACAAAATACTACTACTCCCCTGGCGCAGGGACCCAAAGTGGGTCTTGGCCTCCGACACAAGAGCACGCCATTCCTCTCTATTCTGCGCCCTTTCTCGCCAGTTCCGGGCTGCGAGTTCGCGCAAGTCCTCCTCCACTCTGTCACTCCATCGATATCTAGGTCGCCCAACAGGACGTCGTCCTATAGGTCGTCCCAGATACACCCTTTTGACACCCCGATCCTCCCCCATCCGTTCTATGTGACCGAGCCACCGGAGACGATGTGCTTTGAATTCTCCAATGATATTGGGCTCGGCCACAAGATCTTCAATTTCGGTGTTCTTTCGGACCCTCCATGTGCCATCCTCTTCCCTTGCTGGACCCAGTATTTTCCGGAGAACTTTTCTCTCTGCGGCCAGCAATTTGTTTTGTTCTTTTAGTGTTAGCGTCCAAGTTTCGCATCCATAAAGGAGAATCGGTTTTATTACCGTGTTATAAATACGGATTTTAGTATTTCTTCCTAGAAGCTTGGACGCCAGAACTGTATGAAGAGCCGCGCTGCACCGCAATGCAAGAAACAAAATACTGTTTTATAAAATATTGGGATTTATTTTACAAAATCATTTAGCATTTTCATATATTATAGAGTGAATTTGTCGAGTGAGTTTTCAGGGCCAAGCAAATCTACACTCGTATTCTAAGAAGTTACATTAATTTTACATCTACTCAGGTTACGCCAAATATGACGTATGAAAAATTTCAATCGAAAATTTGTGATTGTGAAATAACATAAAAATACAATATTTTATTAATAAATAGATCGAAGTAACGGATTGAGATGTTAAATTTTCTACTCCGAAATTTTCTAGACGTGAGTTAGTAAAGTTTTTTCCGACTTGGAAAATTTCCGTTGACAGAAGTTGAGTGAAGCCGAGGACTGATCGAGATACGTATTAAAATACGGGTGTTAAAGACTATGAGGAATATCAAAAATGTATAAATTGATATAAGATCTTAACTTAGATCCATTTTTTTGCGTAATTTTCATACTAATAATTTTGAGTAAAATTTGTAACTATCCGTTCATATATATCAAAATATTGTAGCACCATATTACCACGTTTGAACAATTGGCACCGCGTTAAAACATTGGCTGAAGAGAATTGTTGACATACCTGCGATATTGAAGCTGCCTATAATGAGCGTCCACAAGGAAAGCACCCGCGTGGGGCTGGGTCGCACGGAACACTCCATTTTAGCTTAGTGTTGCCACATCAGCTATCACATCTTCACCAACTACCCTCCGTTATCTGTAAAGAATTAAAGCAAAATTAATTAACGTAATTTTTGGACTTTTTTTACTTACTAACATGATTATTAATACCATTTTTAGGGCTCCGAACCTCCTAGGGACAAAATCGGAACCCTTATACGATCACTTCGGCGTCTGTCTGTCTGTCTGTTAAGAGCGTTTATTCATATGTGTTTTATACGTTGAAATAAATTATGATTATTAGTATTCTCAATCACTCTTTTGAAAACGTTATTAAGATAACAGTTTTATTATAAAAGGCATGTAATCTTATATGTAAATTATTAAATAGAGAAAATTTCATACGATATATAATTTTGTAATTTGATACCACAAGAACAAAATAATTAGGAGACGTATTGTATCGATCGTTTCGTCAAAATAAGTGCGATGATTATGTTAAATTTGTGGCTTCAGTACACCCGAAGCTTTAGATCATATTAAGAAGTAAAAATCCCAAGGAGAAAATTAACGTTAAAATATATTTCAGATTTATTTAGAGCAAAAACTTCCCCCAAAATTATCATAATTTGGGTGTAATACATTAAAATTTCCTCCTAGCTCAAACATCGTAATTAAAACGCATTCCAGATCTGTTCACCAAACGATTATTAATCTTGGTACTTAATTTCACAATTTCACGGCAGCATTTAGCCAACTTAATAGATAAGCTGGCGAAACGCGATCAATCTTCATATTTCCTCAGGAACGAGTGACGGCGAACATTCGTCCCGCTAAGTGCTGCTAACGATCCGATTTCTCGGTAAATCTACGTAACGAACGGAACAATAATGTTAATCATTTGCAACAGTATAGCTTTTTAATTATATCACATTCGAACTGCGTTCTTAAGGAATCGAACACAATACACCAATAGATGAGAGACCGATATATCTTGCTAACTCCGATATTATCTTTCTTACGTGTTGATAATATACTAGAACAAGTGACGGCGAACATTCGTCCCAATAAGTGCTGCTAACGATCCGATTTCTCGGTAAATCTACGTAACGTACGGAACAATAATGTTAATCATTTGCAACAGTATAGCTTTTTAATTCTATCACATTTGAAATGCGTTCTTAAGGTAGCGAAAACAACACACCAATAGATGAGAGACCGGTATTTCTTGCTAGCACCGATATTATCTAGCTCAAGTGTTAATAATATACTAGAACAAGTGACGGCTAACGTTTGACCTGCGGAGTGCGGGTACGATTGGATTTATCAGTAAATCTACATTACAAGTTCATTACAACTTAACAATAATGTTATTCATTTACTACGGTGAAGGAAGCAATCGCATACGCGATTCATAACTTGCTATTTAAAAAAGTATAACAGAAACAAACCTTTTATACTGCTGCGCATAATCTAACTAGCCCTTTTTGTCATAATCCTTAGAAACAGAAGTCCAAAATTGTCGAGAGTTCATGCAAGACGCACTGATTTACCTACTTTCCAAGGCCCAACGGTTTACCAACACGACCAACATCCTGACTCAGGGCCGTTACTGAGGTTTTTAAGGGTAAATACAAAACAATGTCAATATGGTATCAGTATTAAAAACGAGTCAAACACCAAGCAACTCTGTGATGTATACAATGATGAATAATAATTTACTGCAGAAATGGACGCGGACGCTACTCAAAATATGTAATAGAGGATATCATATGGAATAAACATTTATCATACGGAGTGCTTATAACGACCCAATTTCTTGGTAAAGCTTGGTCACAAAGTGAACAATAACGTTATTCATTTATAACGGTAAAGGTTTCAAATTGGATCGGGAAGTAGTTTGATTGTGAGCGATGCTTACGGTTCTTTACTGATCAAAAAGCAGGGCAAGCATTTTAAATTGTGCTGATTTTCTGATAGCCATGCCATGGAAAAGCTGGGCTTAATT
Organism: Phoebis sennae; assembly: GCA_001586405.1. Classification (NCBI taxonomy): domain Eukaryota; kingdom Metazoa; phylum Arthropoda; class Insecta; order Lepidoptera; family Pieridae; genus Phoebis; species Phoebis sennae. The sequence goes on from LQNK01000607.1 coordinate 23,666, forward strand.
ACAAACAAAGTGTGTGACAAAGTAAGTCTTAGCGTCTATTCCCGAAAAATAATAATACTAATTCCATAATATACTTAAGGTATGTTTTAGACGTTTAGTACGTTTCACTTAATGGTTTTGTTTTTTTACATATACTTTTTCTTCCGCTTAGAACTTATTTGTTCCATTACACAAACCGTACCTTATAATAACAATAATAAATAAGTGACAAACTTCTGTATGGTGTTGTACGTTACTGTAACAGTCACAAACTAGGACTTTACTCAGCTTGTTCAGCAATGTCCTGGAGCTTTACAGCGCTGATTTTCAGTAACTCCTAATAATTTGACAGACGCGTTTGGAATGTCAGTACATAAATAATTTATTCAAATAAGATAAAATTGTGTTTAATTATAGAACGTTTTTATTATATGGATAAACGAGAGAAATAAAAAAGATTTTTCCAAGACACATGTATATAAATCAAATGTCTAAAATGCATGAAAAAGCCGAAAATATTAATGTTGTTCACGTTAACTGTCTAAATCATCTGAAATAATTAAAAATAATCCCTTTTTATCCCTTCTCCCAGAATTACATTATCTGTTGGTTATATTTATCCCTCTTCAAACCTGTCACAGTCATCAAGGCGAGTCGGTTCCGCAAAATATTAAATTTCCACGTGCCGGACGTCTGTGGTTTTATACGGAAGCCTTTCTTGAACAAAGAAACGTAATTAAAACGAGTAAGAGACGTGTTTTGCTTCTTAATTGGGGAGCCAAAAAACTTGAATTTTTTCTAACACAAAATCCTTGACCCAAGTCTTGATTTTGTTTTCAAATTTATGATTTCTTTAGAAACGATTTTTTTTTTAATGTTTTCAGTTGATATATTGTACTTATAATATTGTATTTCATTGGTGCCCGTTTTTGAGTATTTAAGTTAAACTATCAATAGTTTAGGATTCATTATAATTAACTGTCAGACAAATTGGACACGAAATTTGACAAAGATGCGTTGCTCAGAAACACAATTTAGCGATATCAAATTGATAATCGTTTATTATACACAAAGCGGGCATTACATTTGTGATATCAAAGAAAAGTCAGTGTCAAAACATGTACATCTTAAAAGTTACATATTTCTAACTTAGTTGTGAATAAATTCTTACTGATTCTTATGTTGTAACAACGTCCTGAAATAAAAACAAAACATTACCCTCTAAGATTATTCAATTCAAAGGTAATTGTTAAAAACTTAACAGCTAATAGTGAAGTTTGTTAACGCTCAGCGGTGTATAATATTTCCTTGAAAATTTTAATGGTCTCTAGAAAGGTTGAGTTTAGAAAGCATAAATTTTATTTTAGTACTTGCAGCTTTTACATTAACGTTTCGTTAAGACGTTTATCGCCCCCTCGTTTTAGTGTTAATATTAATACCCAGAGTAATCATATCTTTACGGGCTGGGAGCGGTTTGTGATCGTCAAATTTTCATTAATTTAAATAATAAGCCTTTTATCCTGAACTGCGGGATCCGATAGAAAAATTAAGAGTGTTGTTCATTTGTTTGGTGTTTATTTATTTATTTATTTCTTACATATTATTACAATTTTGAAATACACATGCAAATCTTATTACAATCTTTAAAATGAGAAATGAGGTTGGGAGCCAAACTAGGCAAAACATTATTGGATCCTTAAAAAATATTTTAAAAATATCAATGTGTAGTTCATAAAGAGATAAATTTAGATTGAAATTAATGAGATAAAGAGAAAATTAAAATAAAAGCATAATTAGTTTAATTTAACTAATATAAAAAAAAACATATAGAAGAGGCATTGTACAAGATTTCAGCTTGCCTCAAAAACTCCCCAAAAATGGTCATAGATCTCGAAATATTAGTAGTAAAAGTTCTGATTCTGTACATAATCGTGGATTGAAGACTTTTTTATTATTCTATTATACATATCTCATTATTCTGTTTTTGTTGATATTAAGTTTGCTTGGCCTATCTAGTCTAAACCAACGTTATGAAACTATAAAACTCAAAGGATGACTAACTGACTGATATTTTGATCTATCAACGCTCAGCCCAAACCACTGGACGGATCGTACTGGCATGTTATAACGTAGGCATCCGCTAAGGATTTTGATCAAGTCCCACGGCAACAGGGAAAACAGATATACGCGAGTGAAACCGGAGCACAGCTAGTACTATCATATGTTCTATGATTCTATGAACAATTTCGTCTTGTTACTTTCGAATTTATAATATTTACGGTAACATCACTCGCTCAAGACACTCAGCGTATTATTCATGTAAATGTGACTTATGCATCCCATTACTAACTCTCTCTATAACGTGTTTTTTGTTTTACTTTTAAACCTTGAATCTGTTTTCTTAATCATATTTTATAGCACTTAGATTTAAAATGATTATAAGTTAGATATGATGTTTAATTATTGAGTGTTCTTCTTGGTAGAGGCAGGTTTTTTGAATCGGTGATAAACAAAATATATTAATTACGCAAATAAACACTACGTAATAAACGTTCTAATGGAGCCTCGAAAGATGCTAATTTGGAAAATAAACATTTTGAATTTTGTCTTTTGATTTTTTCAATCGTTAAGGAAAAAACTGAAAACGTTACATATTATGATTTTCTAATATGAGTAACTATAACTTTTCTTTCTATGACATACCTACTTTAAATTTCTAACACTTACAAAATCAGCGAAGGCAAAACGGAAGATATAACTTCTTCATTTGTTTATGTCTAATGATATAATAATAAGTACGCAAGGCCTAATAAAATTGTAAAGAGAGAGAACAAATAGGAAGGCTGTGGAACAAAAATAAAAGAATAGTACTGTAACTAAACAAAACCAATAGTCGTTTAGCTTTGTTCAAACAAAATTAATAACACAATACGAACTTCCGAAAGAGTAACAAGTCTATATGTAACTTTCGATGTTAACCCAATGATCTTGTTGTAAAATATTCAATGTCGACGCAAAGGTAAAGTCACAAGGACATTAGGGGTGGATTAAAAATTCATTGAAATCCGGGCGCCCCCGCAAGCCCACTCGACTTCACTTAGAGGATCTTGGGTATAAGGTACATAACTTTACGTAAACAAGTGGGTACTTTAATAATAGAGATCGTTTAAGTCTACGGCATTTTTACTTCCTTAATTATGACTGAATTATTCGTAACATTAGAATTCGCGTTTGATTTGATATTGACTGATAAATAAAAATAATCTTTAATGTAAATTAAATATTTTATTTATACAATTTACTTCCAACTATACTATAACACTTATACTGATCATATAAAGAGGAAATATTTATGTTTAACGTTTATTTGTTTTCACATAAAAATGACTGTACCGATTTAAAAAATAATTTCACCATTATTAAGATACATCTTCCAGTGTAGATTCATCTAACCTTTGTCACTCAGTAGCGACATAAGTGACTCATCACACTAACATTATACCTACCTTGTAAAAAATATAATTGTTTATAAAAAGTGTGTGTCTCTCCCACTTAATTATATTTAATTCAGCTACTTACGCAAAACTAAGAAAATGTTTCTGAGAATAATAATAATATGTCTACCGATTTTAGTCTAGTTATTACGCCAGTGACATCTTATATTATTTTGTGGACACCGTGGTAAGCTTAATAGGCGATGGCGGGACAAACTTGACTTCTAACTAAAATACTGGACCAAGATCGCCCAAAATGGCCTGTCTATTATTATTATTATTCTTGGAAAAGGGAAAGGAAGGCCTAATTAATAATGAATTAAGCCTAAGGCCTAAGACCTAAGCAATAAGAAAGGACTTAGGATACTTGGTTATTTAATATTAAGGTTATTTATTAAACTCGCATAATTGTACGATCAAAATATTCGTATAATACTAATAGTTTTGAGAATTTGTATATGTACTAAACGGCAAATAAATATCGACATCGCGATTTAGAAATTATGACGTTATCGTGACAACAGTCTTATACGAATTAAATGTATCCTCAAAATTTGTACACTCTGTAATATGTAATACTGGTTTATATTCCACACGTGTTTCCCGTTTATTCAAAGCATCAAACACAACTTTGTTTTGAATTACTGCCAATAATAAATTTGTAATTTGGCGAACTTTGTAAGCGTTCTTCTTGGGGCTCACAAAATTACAACAGAATAATGCTTATGGAGGATTTTGGAATATTCAAGTGAGAGTTTTTATTTTGGTATCTTGTTTAATCATATACAATGTTTTGATATAAATATTTGGGTGTTTGTAAGTAAATAATCAAATAAGCAAACAGCCTAAAGGCTAAGACCTGGTCTTAAATGATCTGGTGGAGATTAAAATTTTGTAAGATAAGGTAAATTGTACATCTGATTGCTCTGCAGTATTTTCGTATGGTCAGAAAGCATACTTTTTAATCCAAAAGTGTCACATATAGAAACTTTAAAATGAACTATCAGACAATAAAAGGCCCACGTACACTTCATTCGACTTATTTACTAAATATGATTAAAAAGCTAAATTTACACTATTTCTGCTATTTGTTATGTAGTATGTTTACAAAAAGGTCAGGGTTAAAGCAACCAGTTTGCAAAAACACTTCTTAATAAGCAAAATTGCTAAGATAATTAGGAAACTCAACATCTTGGAACCATTCAATGGAAGTTTCTAGCAAAATTGACATAAAAGAACCGAGTCGAGTACAAAGCAAAGTTTATTAGACTCCGAGATATTACCCGCTCAATTATACGCCAGAGAAATCAAACTTTTGTTCATCTCGTAAGACTTATCGGTTTGCGCAAACAGACTGACGGTAAAATGCATCTGGAAGACAAATAGTGGAATATGAAAATGTGGATTGAGGTATTCGTTATATTCCTCTGTCTAAAACTGCCCTGTTGGTCTAGTGGTTGCATCTTTAACTACAAATCGAGATTTACCAGCTTTGATTCCCAGGATGGGCCAACAAAATATTATTGAGATTATTCTAACGGATTTTTCTAAGCTGGCGGTGTTTAAACACACGTAAAACCGTCGGACCTGCGCCTGATCTCTCTCCGATCGTGTCGGTCTGCCGTTGCATCGGATTATGAGAGTGAAGTAATAGAGAGTGCACAGTTGTATTTGCACACACTATAATATCTGTTGCGTACCTGGCTGAACTCTGTAGAATGGCCTCATGACCGCTATTGGTCGGAGAGGCATTATTATTATTATATACCTATGTAAGGATAACTTGTGGGTAGATTTTTGTATTCGTAATGTGTGATGATAAGGTTTTAAATAAAATCCTTAGAAAATTAATGCGGAAGTCGGATTGTCACTTAACCGTGAATGAACGATAAACCGCTAATAAAAAGTATCTACTTTTTGTTTTCATTGCTAATTCATGTACTTGCTTAGAAGAACACGAAAAAAAAATACTTTACCGAGCATTTCCTTACATTCGTTTTATAAAAAAAAATATTAAAATTCCTTTCAAATATTTCCTAGTACAAAAAGCTTAAAATTAAATATTTCACTCCTAATTTGCGTCACGACAACTTTCCTCCGCGTTAAATAATTTAGATTGAAACAAAAAATCGGAAACATAAAAAGCGGGGCGAAATGAAGCGTTTCTCGTCGGAGGCACATAAAGAGCAAACTCGTTTAAAAATTCAAAGCAACGGGATCACTGTTAACGATAAAAACAAAAAAGATTTCATTTACAGAGCAAAAATATTCGGGCACCTGAGCAAAGAAACGCGGACCGTAGATACGAAGTGTCCCCGTCCCATTCTTCCGAGACTATCTCCGACTCCAATCTCTTTATGGTTGACGGCTATCTATGCATTTAATCCATTTTGTATTAAGAAAAAGGGCAAAGCTTTTGTCCGTGACCGTTGATAACAAGGTGACCTTCCAGTTTATTAAAGAAAAATACACCTGTGCATTCGACGTTGGGTTTCATTAAACTCAATGGTGCGGTGTAATTGCAATCTTGCGTCTGCTATTATTGTTCGTATAAACTGAATGAAATACACCATAGTCTTGTTAACTTAGAAATATTTTATGAGCAACTATAGTGGTAATAAACCGTTATTAAAGAAAATTACGAATGGAGAAATTTGATACATAATGGTATACCAGATTTTCTTTCCAATAATATTTAGTTGGCATGTTTCAATATACTTATTATTTTTTACTTATAAAGAAACATTTATTCATATAAAATTTAATCAAATAAATATTTATGCTTAATTATTATCTTATCTATGGAAATATCTATATCTCCCCCTCTTTTGAGCCGACTTTCAAAAAAAGGGGGAGCTTAATTTGCAAGCGTCATTTTGAGAATGTAATACAGCCTATGACGAAAAATAAATGAGTATAACACAACAAACACACATTCATACGCTTGAAAAACACTACCCTCTGTTTGTCACAATCGGATAAAAACAATAGACGAATAAATCCAAGAACAAATACTTTAGATTCGACTTTCGATGACAAATATGGCGTATTGTAGCAATTCGAAGTCTTTCCTCGAGAGTTGGCAAACATGCCGTGGAAAGGAATTATTAAGGCAGGTTAGGTGAAACAATTTTCCTCACTCTGTCACGGTATTAAGGTGAACAGGGCGCCAAAATGCGGTAGGATTGTAAACCAAGAGCGCTAGTTTGTTACATCATTTTCGAAATATACTTTTATACATTTTGTATGACATATAATTTCTAAACATTTTAATGGGGCACCATTTTGAAAATCGACTGTCGGTCCGAAAAAAAATTTTGAATTAAGGAATAAAGCTCTTCGAGCGTCTGTCTTTCCAGCACAATAAAACCTGAAGAATTTGAAAAAGTATGTGAATCGGTATTGAGGCTAGTGTATTTCATCCTTGACTACGTTATCGTGTACCATCAAAACTATGGCCATACGCTTTAATTCAATGTAAAAAAAAGTTTTAGCAGTACATTTAAGTTTTAGTTGTAGATTTTAAGTTACTGTCGCATTGGGTGAGTCCATAGTGGTATGTGATAATCTAGATTAAATAAATAAATAATAAGTAATCCGACGACACTGAATAAATGAAATACAAAAGTAATAATAATAATGATAATAAACGCGGGCAGGTTTCCGCAACTGCGCATATTTTGCGTGTTAGGAGATGGATACTACTTAAACCATCCCAGTTCTTTCATGAAGTCCACCAATCTTCCAAGGTTGGTGAAGGTCTCAGGGAGCCACCCCCGGACATTCGATTACGACGTGAGCGGCTGTTTCTTCAGTCTCAAGGTATACAAAAAGTAAATAGTATAACAATCATCTCGGGCACCGTTCCTTACAAATCCGGCCCTGTTTTACGTACGATCCGCTAACATCAAGTGGGCGAGAGTATTGTGCGTAATAATTAATTAAGCGCGAACGTCATAGTGCAAATAAAACAGGCATTATTATATTTGTTAACGCTTCAAATTGTAAGCTATTGTTCCGTGTAATAACAATTTAACAGGCGTGACTTGACTTTGTAATTGTTTTAACCGACTTGCAAAAATGAGGTTTAAATTATCTATACTAATATTATAAATAGGAAAGATTTTTTTTGTTTGTTAGTATTGAATAGGCTCTGACACTACACAATCGATTGGAATGAAATGTTGTACAGAGATTCTTTAAAACCCCAGGAATAACATATGATACTTTTTATCCTGAAAATCCTACGGCAACGGGATATATACGCGGGTGAAACCGCGGAGCTTAGCTAGTTGCTTTATTTAATGTATTTATTTGGCTACAAGTCAATTTAATTAAATTGCCAAAACTTTCAAACTTTCAAACTTACTTGATCATAAAAAGACTTAATTTTAATCTATACATATAATAAAGCAGTAACCAAAACCATTTCTGTACATTGAATATTTTTTAAAAAGAGTAATTGGTATGCAATATGTATGTTCTATAGACACCAAATCCATGTTTAGAATTTTTTTTTTCTGTTTGTCTGTTTGTCTGTTTGTCTGTTTATCTGTTTGTATGTTCGTCAATCACGCAATAACCACTAGGCAGATTTTGGTTAAATTTCACATGTTGATAGACCATAATTAGGTGCAACTTATAGGCTACATTTTATTTGGAAAAAAATATTTTTAGGGGTGGCTTCCCATACATGTAAACGGGGGTTAAAAAAATAAATATACGAGTACATAATTAAATAAGGTATCATTGGATAGGTCTTTAAAAATTAAATGGAGGTTTCTAAATGTGTTTTTTGCTAAAATAAATATTTTTTGAGATATACGCTTCTAAAGTCGTGAAAATGTCATACCACGTGGCAATGTGAGATTTTGGTTGAGTTGCGGACATGCATTTTTATACTCTTAACGTATAGATTAAGACGTTACAAATACTCAATAAATTATTAAAAATCTTCAAAAAATAACAAACTTTCCGCCCGCGGCTTCACTCGCGTGGTCTACAATTTTCTGTAATTTTCTTTATTCAAAAGGCGCGCGCGCAGTGTGAGATTTTGGTCAAACCTATTTTCATAGAAAATTAAAAAAAAAACTATAGAAATTCGTATATATCAGCGGCCTTGCGACCGTAATTTTTTTAAACTTTTGTTGTGCGCCTCTAAAAATACAGATATTAGTGACCCACGCGTGCGAAGCCGCGGGCGGAAAGCTAGTCTAATATAAATACCTACCTTATGTAAAAAATACGAATTTGCTAGCAAATAAAAATAATTTCACATTTCCACGTTTGTCTCGCTTTAACAACCCCGCTATTAATTTGTATACCGTACGCATCAATTAGCGCTGTATCAAAGTATATAAGTTACAGCACTTGAATTGGCATACATACGCACCTGCGTTTGACAGCCCCATTAGCTCAAGTATTACGCCTTGAAATTCGCGGCTTAGTAAACATATACACGCAAAATTACAAACGGTATACAATTTTAGGTTTAAAGGACTTTATTCCTCAAGAACAATTATAATTCACTGTATGAATAAATTATAAATCATCATCATGCCTTGTACCTTGTTATTGGCGTTTTTAATTAATATATGTTACAGTTACTGTATAATTAGCTGTAAAGGTACAAATTACTTCAAAGGTACTTTGATAAATAAAACAAAATAAAAATAAAAATGATTATTTTACGCGTTAAACGTATTGTATTTGCACACTTATATTAGTGTAATTTCAGGGTATGTGAATAATGTTTTCTTATCAACCGCTCAACCACTAGATGTTGTAAAATGCAATGAAGGCGGCAAAACAAACCACAAGGTGTGACAACTACAGGTAAGTTGTGTTAACGTAATTTAATTTCAATTAATTTTTGTGTTAATTAAGTTGAATTTTACATCATACATAGTCAGAAAAGAATATTTACAACATGCAAATAATACTAGGGTAGTGTTTGAAGCCTATTTATCTTGTTCTAATAACCAGGGCTAAAGCTGCTGTAAATATATAAGTTACGGCACACAAATTAATAATAATAACAGCTCCCCTAACGGATTCCGGCCATGGTGGCCAATCTCAACAGATACCAGCCAGCCAGGAGATATTATAGTGCACAAGTGTATGCGCGAACACAGGTGCACTCTCTATTCTTTTACTCTTATAATCCGATCGGACGGCAGACCGACACGACCGGAGAGAGATCAGGCGCGTGACCTACGGCTTAACTTCGAGGCATGGGGGTGTTTTAACACTACCAACTTCGAGACTCAAGGCTGTTACTAAGATTTCTTTGTTAGAAAAATCCCAATAACATTTTAAATAGCACACAAATTGGTACACATACGCACCTGCATTTGACAGCCCCATTAGCTTACGCCTTGAGAACTCGTGGCTTAATAGGCACGCATGCGGAAAATCTGCAAAAATTCGGTACGGAATTTTACGTCCCGTGTCCATATGATTCCTTTAATTTAAATTAAACGTATTTCTCATTCAACTATATTGGTAAATTCAGTAATATTTTGTAAGATCCCAAAATACAGGCTTAACTTAGTGGGCCCTGACTCCATTTCTGATCTCAAAGTCTTTAATAATTTATAAGAAAATAAATAAAAATACAGTTAGAACTTACTTTTCTTGAAGTTTCGTTCTAATTAATATAGCCTATACTCAGTGAAGATGGAGCTTTCTAACGGTGAAAGATTTTTAATCCATTTTTTGTGTAAAAACATCACAAACATACACGAACACAACTGTTAACACACTACTAAAAGTCGTAGATAGGTGAGACCTGAGAGGTGTTGACGCACATTCAAGCGGCCCCATACAGTCGTCCTTGAATATTCTGAGCTTTAATCTTAGTAGTACTACTTATTCTTGTTGACATAGTTTTTCTTTCTCCTTTCTTTAATTTAACATAACTGAAAATTCAAATTATCCAGATGGTCCTGTGACTTTATGCATACGTAATTTATTATATGCTCCTCGCATTAAGTGGAGTGGATAACACAAGGTGACAGATAAAATATTCTCTTCGATATCCCTCGGTATGTTGGTAACACATTTTATGCATCGTTTTATGGTCGTTTTATCTAATGCCAATATCGAGTAACTAGCTTCGTAAATAATGATGTAGTTGAAGGTTCTGAAAATGATATCTTAAATTCATTTGAAATATGAAATGATATTGAATAAAAATATATTTTTTAAAACATTCCAGATTAAATGTGAAGATTTGCAAAATTTAGGTATAGGTTGAAAGTAAAATAATAAAATAAAATAAAATAAAAATACATTTATTGACAGGACAGCACACAGTAACACAGTAACATATAATATTTAAAAATATTTAACAAAATCAAGGTCTGCCCCGAGAACAAAATGTTCTATGATTCGATATTAACTTAAGCAAACTTTGCAACTTTGTAAGTTTTCTATTGCAAGAAACGATGTTATAATTGCAAATTTCAAAGCAAAATAATGTCACTACACTCGCTGTAAAGTGTTCGAAACGTCGGGTTAATAATAATTTAAAATAAAGTATAATAAGCGTTTGAAATCCTTTAAAAATATTTTATTTAATATAGACAGTACTCGTGTTAAGACAAACACAAGAAAATAAAATAAGGGCAGTTCACACGGATATTATAATTTATTTCAATACATTAATTTCCGCTGCTTTGTAGTAAATAGAAAAACCTAGCAAAATAAATACAAACAAGTATTCCTAAGTCCAATTTCCCCGGTTTGCTCCGTAATAGCGTGTTGGCAAGAAAATGACGCAACATTTCCGTCTCGTGGCTATATTGCTTGTCTGGCAGGGCTTCAAAACTCTTGTTGTTGCAACAAAATCTAGGGAAATGAACACGGGATTGTGTTAACGGTTTAATTAAAAATTGTTACTTACGTTTTGGTTATATATTTTAGTTGAACTGTACTAGACAATAGTATAACAATTTGGTAGAAGCCTTCACGTCATTCATTTTTGCCGGAGACACAAAAGTATATAATTAGATAATTACATAAAAAATTCTGTTGTTGAAACCCTTGTCATACAGTCGTAAGACGTGGGCTTATTTTCTACTTTTAAAAGTACATATAACAAGCAATATTTGTCGTTACTTAATTGGGTACAAAATGTTTTCCTCAAACTTGATCATGAATCAAACAATTTTACAGCAATCATTGAATCCAGTTGGGCGTGAAAATCTCAAGCCTTCGAAACTTTCCTGGAGAATTTTGAAGAATTACTTCAAACCGTGAACACGTCACGTTGCATTGTGACAAATTCGTGACTTATTCGAACGTACGAGAATCTGAGAAAAAGCTTGGAAAGACGTTGAATTATGACACCTTCTGGCCCACGCCATTTATATTTCCAGTCACGTACTGAATAACGTTAAAGTTTTAAAATCGAAATCGATTTTGTTGACCTGATTTGTGCGCTCTATTCACCTGTGGAACTGCCTTGACTGGGACTTATATGAGATAAGACGAAGCTTTCGGAAGTACGTTGTTTCATTCGGTTGTATTGAGTTTTGGAATGAGAAAATTTTGTGGTCGTTCTTTCGGATTTATTTTGCGGGATTTCTAGAATTTCATTTTAAATTTTGTCACGGCAAGAATTAATTTAATAAGTTAACCTGAATGTGAATTATTAGATTTTATATTTTCTTCCATTGAAAATAATTTTATTTTCACTTACATATTTTCAGGCATGACAATAACACCAACCCCCTCAAAACGAATTCGTCTCGGCCAATGATTTATAGAAATTACACTCTTAAAGAGTGTGCTTTCTCTTTGAAAGTAAAAATCAAGTAAAAAAATTAAAACGATAGGATATTGATAAAGGTAAAACGTACATTACCGACAGCTCAGTCCATTAACTTGCTTGCACACCTTCACTTTAATACCCTGAACACAATAGTGGCGTTAAAACTCAATAAATATATTTTATAACTTATAAAAGAGATATTAAGTAAAAGCACTTTTTATATACTGTTTTGATGGTCATAATTTATAGCATATTCTTTGATGTAATTTTTATCATAAACAAGTTGAAATTCTATGTTCAAATGAATTTGATATTTGAGTGGTAAGTTTTCTTCTTTTATTCAACTTCATAGTTGAAAATACGCCGCTAAACGAGGCCAGCTCGTAAAAGAAATCAAAGAATTCCGAACTGATAACTGATATCTGCGTTCCGCGGTTTTACCAGTTTTCAGGTGAATAACCTAGTCTTTCGCATTTCAGAATAAATATTCCATTATTATAATTTTTATGTTCCATTATTATTTAAGTTTATATTTAATTAAGAAATAACAAACTTCTTAAAAGGTGTCTTTATTAACCAATTAAATATTGGCATAGCGTTAGTTAGAAAATGGGACCATTCTCGCTCGTCAACTTAGGGCTGCATCTGACGGGTCCATTTGTCCAACGCAACGTTCCAATTAAAAGGTAACTTGGTATCGACTGGGTTATAAATGCATAGTTTTTCTTCGTATGTGGTGAACATTGTTGTAATCAAACTTATTATAGACCTTTTCAAACGATTAAGAAAGAGAGAAATATTTATTTTGACACACACATAATATACACATTATACAATCACATATAAACAAAAATAGAAAGAGACAATAGAAAACAATAAAAAAGAAAGAAACAATTAAAAAAAATTTAATAATTATGAGTGTGCAAGTGAAATTTTTTATGGTGAGTAAATGCGTGCTGAAAATGGAAGACCACTCAGTGTACCTGTGTCTAAAAGGAGACAGAGAACTTATTTTCAGTGGTTCCCAAATTCAAGTTGACGTTTGAAGTCCACAGCAATAAGACAATTGTTTGACAAACATGCACCATTGCGACCTGTCAAACTGAAGCATCTTCCCGCGCCATGGCTTACTCAGGAAATTAAAACTGCTATAAACAAGAAGAACAGAGCTAAAGCTTAATTAAAGAAGAACAACTCTGACATTAACAAAGAAAGATACAGAACATTGCGTAATCGCTGCAGTACTATGTGTAGAGATGCACAACAACGCTTCTTTCACAAGTCAGTCGAGAACGGCGATCCCACAAAAGTTTGGAAGTTCTTAAAATCCTATGGAATTGGCAAATCATCAGAAACCTCACTTCCTTCTAACATTTATACTGACTTACTTAATAAGCACTTCTCGGAAGTTTCCTCTGTCTTTGATGCAAGGCGTAAGCGTCATGTTATAAATTATCTTTCATCTTTGCCAATTCCTAACACTCCACCGTTCATTTTTAGTCAATTCTCTGTCTGTGACGTTAAGAAGAATATACTGTCCATTTCATCGAAAGCCGTCGGTTGTGATTGTATAGGCCGTGATATGGTTATTCCTATCCTAGATATTGTTGCTCCTGTCCTTACTTATATCCTTAATTTCTCTATCTCCTCGGGGAAATTTCCTAATGCTTGGAAAGATGCTTTTATAATTCCAATTCCAAAGAAACCAAATCCTTCTGCACTTTCCGAATTTATACCCATCTCTATCCTACCTTTCCTATCCAAAGTCCTTGAACGTCTAGTCCAAAACCAGCTGTGCGCTTTTATGAACACCCATAGTCTCCTAAATCCCTACCAATCCGGTTTCCGTCCTGGCCATAGCACGGTCTCTGTACTTGTTAAGATCACAGATGACATTCGACTCGGAATGGACAATAAGCAACTGACTCTGTTAACTCTATTAGATTTTAGCAACGCTTTTAATAGTGTTGACCACGATCTGCTTCTGTGTTTGCTTAAATCTCTTAACGTATCTCCAGCAGGTGTTGACTGGCTTCGAAGCTTTCTCGGAGGTCGCCGGCAACGTGTTAAAGTTGATAACCACTTGTCATCTTGGTGTTGTTTGAATGTCGGCGTACCTCAGGGTAGCGTGTTGTCACCTCTCCTTTTTTCAACATTTATCAACACAATATCTCGTAACATCACGTCTCTCTACCATATGTACGCAGACGATGTTCAGATCTATACGCAGTCTTCCTTAGTAGCCCTACCAGATGCAGTTGCTCGGACCAACGTGGATCTTGACGCTATAGTTGAATGGAGTAAAAATTATGGCTTATCTGTTAACCCAAACAAGACGCAGGTCATACTTATAGGTAGTCAACAGCTGATTTCTAAAATAGAATGGGATAAAATCCCAAATGTGTATGTCGACGGCACTCTTATTCCATTTAGCTCTAACGTCAAAAACTTAGGAATTCACTTGGACAAAACTTTATCGTGGAATGAACATCTTAAAGCTATGCGCAAGAAACTTTTGGGTGTGGCAGCATCCCTCAGACGTCTGCGAAATTTTCTTCCGATACCCACCAAAATTGCACTCGCCAAGCCCTGCTTTTCCCCATCCTGGACTACGCTGGCGCTAGCTTTCCAGATCTCAATGAAGCTCAACTAGATTCCCTTGAGCGCCTTCAGAACATTTGTATACGGTTCATATTTGGCCTACGCAAATATGACCACATTTCCGAATTTCGCAAAAAGCTCAAGTGGTATCCCATTCGCCTTCGCCGGAACACTCTTCTTCTCCATCTTCTGTATAATGTCCTTTTCGACCCTAAATCCCCTTCCTACCTTAAAGAAAACTTTAATTTCCTATCTTCTAGTCATACTCTATCCCTTAGCTCCTCCCAAAATCATCTCCTCTCTGTTCCTCGCCATCGCACCAATTTCTTTCATTCTTCCTTCACTGTCACGGCAACCAATTTATGGAACGCCCTCCCCGAATCTGTTAGAGCTGCGCAAACTTTAAATTCTTTTAAAAATCTACTCAAAGATCACTATAATCGCATCTGTAAATATTGACATATCAACATTATATAGTGTATAATATGTATATGTATATGAGTAATAGGTAGTATGTATCTATATATATTTGTATGTATTATGTATATATTCTATTACTTATAATATGTGTATATAAGTACGTCTATAAGTATATAATATATATATATATATATATATATATTTGTGTATGTTTTTGTATATTCATGTGTATCTATTGTTTTTATTCTCAAACTTTCTCTTGTTAATCTTTTGTGCACTTCCTACTCCTTCTATGCAATCTTTCCTCTACTCTCCGGTTGTCTGTAAGAAATCGCTCGTAGCGATAAGACCGCCTACTGTACTTTTTTTCTTCCTTATGTATCTTCGTGTATACTATATTATATTAAGTGCAATAAAGAATTTTTCATTCATTCATTCATTCATAAAAAATAAGAGATTAAAAAATTGAGGCATTCTCGCTCGTCAAATTAGGGCTGCATCTGACGGATCCATTTGTCTGGCGTTCCAAATGAACGGTAACTCGATCGACTGGATTGGAATCGCGTGGTTTTTCTAGTATAGCGAATGTATAGAAAGTATAATGTTTTATTAGGTCGATCAACGTATAAACTAAGAATCAGCAAGCTTCATAAAGGCTTTTTTATCAATTGGCATCGCATTTGTCAGAAATTGGCGCCATTGTCGCTAGTCAACTTACGGCTGCACTTGACGGGTCCATTTGTCTAACATTCCAAATGGACGGTAGCTCGGTATTGTCTTGATTGGAATTGCATTCTTGTTTATACTACTATCGCCTATTTCACCCCTCAATCATCGTAACAACCTATTTCGCTCACCTTCGAACTCGTCATTTTCTTTTGCCTAAACTATTCGCCTATGAAATTTAATCAGGATTGGATAAACAATAGTTATGTTATCGTCAGAAAAAGTTTTTCATTCTTACATACAATCGCCCGGCTATCTCGACTAACGGCCGTCTTCAATATTCTATCTATCCCTTGTTTTGCTTTGTATTTGAACTTACTTTGATTGCTTACTTCAATATGCTGTCGACGGATAGCTTTTGTTATGACTTTAGTCAATCTAATGTCATATAATCTGAGATAACAATCTATCCCTAATCTTTGATACATTATTGAAGACGGCCGAAAGACATCTCGCTTCCCACGGTCAATAATAATTTAAAAAGATCAAGCTATTAGTCCATCATCATCTCACTTTTAATGAGATTATTAAGAATGTTTCTTTATATTGCCTTAAGATAAGAATATCTCTCTCCCTCTCTCTCTTTGTATATCTCTGAGGTAAAACTTTACCGTGGAATGAGTTCAACGCAAAACAACAATAGACTCAATCAGTATGGAAACAAATTCAATCTGGAAGCTTACAAATGTACCGTTGTCATTGTCTTTCAATGAGTAGCTCTAATGTTGGTTTTATTATTTAAATGTCAATTTAAATATGGGATGAGTTTATTTTAAAACACATATGTAATATATTATATTTATTTTCAGAATCAAAAGTATATTGAATTATTATTAAAATATGAAAAAGAAAACAAAAAACTTTTGTTTTATCTTTAACATTCTACAATATTTGAAAGTAACAAAACTTACATTTTATTTTTGAAATAGCTTTTCAGCCGCGGCTTTGCTCACGTTGATTACAAATTTCTGTATTTACGACTTCCTAAAAATCCAATGGCACCTCTATGTATGATATATTTTCGAATTTATTTTTTTACCTTCCGTTTACATGTATCCCCCCCCCCGATTTTTATATAAAATGTAGTCTATAAGTTACACCTAATCTTGGTCATTCATAAATTATAATTCAAAATTCATAATCTGCCCAGTAGTTTTTACGTTATTGACGCGCAATCAAACATTGGTGTTTATAGTACACCAAATACATATTGCATACCAATTATTCTTTTTGAAAAATTATCAATGTTCAGAAATGGTTTGGCTACCGTTTTACTATTTGTATAGACAATGTGATTCCCGCGATTCAGTTTCAAACGTCTTCTGATATTTTCCTACACATCAGATGACAGTTTATCACCATTTCCAGCATCTATTTCTGTCACTTCCACAAATAATTTATCAGTTAGCTCCAATGAACAAATTCATTCATATTGAAGTTGTTGATTCTAAATGGCTATCAACTCAGCCAGGATTGTACTTGATAAAATTTGTGAATTTAATTGCGCAAGAAAAATATTCGACGAAATTGGTTTGTAGTTAATTCCACATTAAGTGGCCTTTATTTGTGAGTTTTTACAACTGAATGAAATAATAAGCTAAATTGAGGTTGCAAAGCACAAAGGTTATCGAGAAAATTCTATTCAAAGGTAGACTTTTATTGCAACAATAACGAGTCAATTATCATATTCTTCGAATAAGTTGTAACTATAAGTAGAAAACACTAGAAAAGTACAATAAGGTATGTTCTAATTATATGAAACTATTTGTTGACTGCCTGGTTTGTCTAGCGGTGGCATCTTTGACTACAGATAGATCGAGGGGTTTCGGGTTTGAATCCCGGGTGAGGCAAAAAAAGTAACTGGGATTTTTCTGACAAAGAAATCTTAGTAACAGCCCTGAGTCTGGAAGTTGGTGGTGTTGGAATACCCCCGTGCCTCCAAAAATACGTAAAGCTGTCGGTCCTGCGCCTGATCGGGTTACAGAGAGTAAAGGGAATAGAGAGTGCACCTGTGTTCGCGCGTACAATTGTTATCTTTGACATCTTTGTGCACTATAATGTCTCCTGCGCAACTGGCTAGTCTCTTCTGAGATTGGTCACCATGGTCGAAAACTAGTGGAACTATTATTAAACTATTTCTTACTCAATATATCCTTATATCTCATTTATATAACATTGTGAACGTTATATAATTTCATCGCAATAAATTTGCCTAACACAAAATTAATTAAAAATGTGATGACACTAGTTTTCATAAAGCCGCTCTCACGTTCTCGTAAGCATTTTTCGATATTCATTATAGTTATATTTAACCCAGACGCCTCTTTAGATTTGCTACTTGAAAATGCACCTATATCACAAGAGCACTTCATGAAAACATGGTTTTATATTTAGGAAAGGTATCTTAGATTTAAAACGCGAAACTAAAACTAAAAACAAGAACTACAGCCCATTTATTTTCTTGTATAGATAATACAAACTTAAGTTATACGAAATTAGGCCGATAGTTCGGCCATAATATTATTTTAGTAACTACGTCGTTCTAGGGTATAATTACATCATAAAATATCTAAAATACCATGTTATTAATTACAAAACAACATGTAATTAGTCGATAACAGTGATTTAAACATGTACTCGAACTAAAATTTTTGTTCTTTCATTACTTTTCACGAAATATAATTACGAAAAAAATTTTTAGGGAACTTTTCAGACTCTATTTGCACAATTGATATATCTCTATTTTTTGCGCCAAGTAGTGTCAATTCAATTCCAATGTTAAAAAACATGTTATGCGTATATTTACAAAAAATTAAGTAATTTCTTTAAGAAAATATATCGTTACGTATATAGTAAATTATATAATATAATACGTGAAACTCAAGCATATTATATAACCTGTTTTTAGCGAGAAACGCATCATACTCTCAACATAAAAGATAGAATACTTTTTCCTTGACCTATGTACCTTTGGGAGTACGATGTACTGAGGTAGGGCTCAGATAAATTGCTCAGTGAAATAAAATAGGTCAGTAAATTAATATAAGAAATACACATTCGCCTAATGGGAGCACCTGTTTCGCTGCATGTTTTTTATATTACAGCAGGCAAGCATGCGGTTCACCTAATGTTAAGTGACTGACCGCAGCCCGAGGGCATCTACAACATCAAAGTGTCGCAGAAAAAAGGGAAGAATTAATGGTGAAAAATTGGAAGAGGAGTAGGACAGGATAGGAATATAGGTAACATTGGGTATGTTGTTTTAACATATTCTTTCATTATCATCACCATCATTAATTTTCCTTCCATTCCTTCTCATCACTTTTGATATTATCAGTCAATAAAAGACGCGCTATATTTGCCTACTTATAGAAAGCGATTTTATTTGCTCAAAAAAAAATAAGCTCAAATTTCATACATATCATAAATCCTCAAGGTTTAGTAAATACTGTTAATGCAAGTTCAATATTGAAATGTAAATGTAAATATTGTCAGGTACTTCGTTGATTGTCGCATTTCGTGAAAGCCTTTTTGTAGTATTCGAGCTTTTTGAACGCCATTTATAAATTACGATTCAAGCAAATGGTGGATGAAATTCGCTGTAAATTTAAAGAAAACTCCACTTTTGAAGTTACAATCAATATCTGTAAGAAAATCTTCATTTAAACTTGATTAAAGTGCATTCTTACTTCTTAATGGAAATGATTACATATAGAATTGAGGTTTTTTTTCAAACTATTTCCACATTTTCACCGGTTTCATTGTTCTGTTTTTTTCATAAACCGCTTGTTAATTGAATAAAGTTTATTAAAAAATGTGGAAACTTGAATCCTATATGTTATAAGACGCATTTAGTTGTCTTTAATTTGAAAATCTACTATTTGACATTCGCTATAATATGGACGTTGATAGTTATCAAGAGTTATTCTGAGCTCTCAATAAGGAGATGGCCTAGCGAGTGTATATTTATATTTTTACAAGTATTGACAAGTTCAGACGTTTTCTGAAGTATCATTAATCTGATCTTAAAATTTGGTAGGTATTGTTTTTGATAATACACAAAATTTTTATGGGCTTACAAAGATAGAAGAGTCATATAAGTGGATATGATAATAGTGTAGTATTAAACGAAAGGTCTTGATTTTGACATTACAATGCGAGGTCTAGCTTGGAACGAGTAACCAGTTCTTATGCTTTTATTCATATACTTACTTATTTACTCATTTGACGCAGGAAATTTTGCATTAAAATTTATGCAATTAAAAAAAATCCGCTGTGCTTTTTTAACAGTTGATGTCAAAACATTTTAGTATATTTTAACAATAGGAAACTTGACACGTATACGTATGAAAATAAGCAGATTTTAGTCTATGCGAATCGGAAATTTAAGTACTTAAAACCTGGTGAAAATGGGATAAATCCTTTTTTTTTGGA
The DNA here is from genome assembly GCA_001586405.1 of Phoebis sennae. NCBI lineage: Eukaryota > Metazoa > Arthropoda > Insecta > Lepidoptera > Pieridae > Phoebis > Phoebis sennae. Next base: position 44,096 of record LQNK01000607.1, read on the forward strand.
ACAAATATTTTTTGCCGTGCAGGAATAAGGCTTCAAGTGTTAATGGATTTCACGTGTTAATGTCAGTACCCTAAGTGCAAATTTACTGTATACTGCAAGTCTAGTGCAGGTCTTTCTATAGAGTAGAAGCTATAGCAACTTACTCTGGTGTAATGGAGAGTTTAAATATTTTTCATGTTTTGATGGATATTTTTAAAGATAATATGCCTCTAATAAACAACTTAGCCTATAGATATGGAAAACGCTGTAAGATGAGTAACTTAATTAAAACAAGTAAGCGTACAGACGTATATTATAATGCCTCCCCAACCGATATCGGTCATGGTGGCCAATCAAAACAGAGATAAACCAGGTACGTAGGAGATATTATAGTGCACAAGTATATGCGCAAACACAGGTGCACTCTCTTTTCCTTCACTCTCATCACTCTCATAATCCGATCCCATCGGAGACTTTTTGTTAGAAAAATCTCAATAATATTTTTTTTGGTTCCGTCCGGGATTCAAACACGAACACAAGACCAACGAGACAATCAACTGACGTATATAATAGAGTGATAATGAATATAGGGTCATATTATTACAAGATCACTGTGTGAGAATGATTTAAAAATCATTTATGTTTTTCTTTCTTTCTTTGACACTATCATTAAATTAACTAATGGTAACGAAACTTTTGTATCTAAACTACATACAGAAGTAACAGTCCTCAAATTAACGAAACATTATCGGGACAAAATTTTTATCAATCAAATCATCCAGGTATTTATGAGTCCAAAGGCATTTTAAAAATCTAAAGCTAAATATGAAATCGCTATATACGGTGGAAAAGCACCTTTAGGGCGGTATGCATGAATTGATAGCTCTATGACTGTGATGGATTAGGCGTATAAACTATTTTTTTGAGGAAAGTAAACAAGGTATTATTTATTTTTTCCGCACGCTTTGCATCGGAACAAAATCCTTTTTTCTTGTCACACTCACGCAAAGCTTTATTTTTAACTACTTTTTGTAACATACTTTACGTAAATAACGTTTCCGTATAAAGTTTAAGGTATATTTCTTCAAATACCACAATCTATACTAATAATATAATTATAGGTACCGGGTTGAAGAGTTTGTTTGTTTGAACGTGCCCATCTCAGGAATTACTGGTCCGATTAGAAAAAAAAATGTGACGATGCTGAGTTCGAACCTTTTTGCACTAATTATGTGCATATCTATGTATTCATTTTGTTTTGTTTATTTCTTAAGTTTATCTCTATAAAATATATATGCACAGTTGTTGCAAATAAATATTTTTCTTTTCTTTTTCTTTTCAAAAAATTACAAAGTGCTATAAAACAAAGAAAAAATTCAGTTTCCCGATTCGATAATATTATCACAATTATGCTATCAACATAGCAATGTAAAATTTAAGTCGAATTAAACCGCAGCTAAACAATGAAAAAATTGGTTTGCATCGCGTGATATTTTAAGAGCCTCTCGAACACGGAAGCGTACTTATTGTTAAAGAGGGTCCGTATGATTTACAATAATCAACGTTCATGTACACCAAATAGGGTTTTAATTCCCGTGCAATGTCACGGATGAATTAATTGGCGTGGTATTGTTGTTCGTTAGTATGAAGTGAATCAGGTGTAGTTTCAAAAGCTACAATTACCAATATTGTTTTGTTTGTGAAAATTTTCTATGAACATCAAATTCCACACTGAAATTATATTATGTATTGATGTTTTAAATTAATTTTGATCATATGGCGCCGAAGGATGTGGGTTCGATTCCTACGAGTAAAAAACTATGATGTGATCTGAACATTGTAATTTTCTACTGTCTGTGTATTGATTTATCTATAGTATGTATGTATTTACAAAAAAAGTATGATTTAGTATGTCTCGTTTCCATAGTGTACAAGCTTAGTGTTAAATGTCCCAAAATATTTATGAAATCATTATAGAATAGCCTATGTACATAATTAGACCAAATTTAATTTACTATGATACAATTGGCTCCGTTTGAGGATTATATGTTAATTAACTTATGAATTAAAAAAACATGAAAACCACATGATTTAACTCCAATATTATTTTGGTAACGACACCGTTAAGTCGTCTATCTCGTTGGTCATAATTTTCTGCTTGTGGGGATCGAACCCGGTGTGGGAACTCCGGCGCAATAGACCATTGCTGAACCACTACGCCAATCGGGTCGTCAGGATTCGATTCCAGGGTGGTGATTTTTCTAAAAAAAGTTTCAATAACAGCCTTAATTCTGGAATAGAAATAGCCGTTAATAGCAATCATTCCTGAGCCTGATCTCTCTCGGTCGGTCTGCCGTCCCCAATTATGAGGGTGAAGGAAGGGAGCGCACTTGTGTTTACGCACTTATTTACGCTTTAATATCTCCTAGGAACCTGGCTGATCTCTGTTGAGATTGGCCACCATGACCGCTATCGGTCGGAGAGGCATTATTATTTTAGTTACCAATAAAATGCCTTTTAAAATTGAATTAACCTCATACATGTACGGCGATATAAAGTTTCATAATAATATAATGTTTCGTGATAAAATAAAGGTGACTAAATTTTTATAGTATTTCATACGCCCGTCCGCGGTCATTATGAACAGGTTGTAACTATGGATATAGGGGAAATGTGGGCTGAAGTGAATAAAAGGGTCATGTTTTCTGCTCATTAAAAACAATGGAAAATATTATTGTTAACTGTTTTTTCTTCGTAATAAAACTATGGAGTTTTATGGCTATGGACCAATAAAATTAAGCAATTCATTTGTAATTTTTTAAAGCAGAATTTATTTCTTAAAGTACCAAATATTAAGTTGCAAATATAAATTAAGTAAAAAGAAAGACATGAAAAAACCAAGCTAAAACTTACAAATTCATTACACAGATGTGGTTGTCATAGAATTAATTTTTTATTACCGGAGAACCACTGAAAATCAGCGCTGCGATGGTTTTCAACATTGCAGCATAGACTCATACTTCATTTTCATGGCACCGCCATACTTATTTATTTTTCATTCCTTTTTTTAAATGTTTGTTCTCTCCTTAAATAAGGTATTTATTGCATTGTTGTTTTATGTTAAAGATATCTTTTGTGATTGAATTTTTCCTCCTTTCCTTCAAATAAATTACAAAATCAATTTAATTACTTGAAAGTGCTCAACAAACTCTTTGTCTCACAAATTTGCTTACCTATACCAATAACTAAGTATTAACGAAGGCTAACACAGCCCTTGTTTATGCAAATATAATCGAGCAACGCAAAAAATTTACATACTCCGCTAAGAATGCTACATACTCCATACCACTTAACCCGGTCAGGCCAATCATAGCAATGAAAACAGGCCAACTATAAACGCCTTGAATTTTCAGCGTAGTTATTTCTTCACTGCAGTATAGTTTAAAATCTAATATAACATGGTTCTAATGTTTCCCGATGAAGCCAATCATACCAATGAAAATAGGCCAACTATTAGCAATTTTGAATATTCATATAGACATTTTGTTTTTATTTATTCCATCTATATTATCTAATTACAACATTAAGGGCCAATTCAGGTTACTAAACAAAGTCTAACAAATATTACGAGTGATAAAAGAAAAGAAGTTGTTTAAGATATCTAAAAATAATGAAAATATATGTATTATTTTTTTATTAATTTCTAATGGTTAATAAATAGTTAAGTCTCCCAGTGTGTGTGTGTGTGTGTGTGTGTGTGAGTGGTTGTGTGTATGAATTTTAGCGTTAACTGCATGTATGGATTTTAAGGTTGTTTTACTTGGAATTGCCTATCAATAAATAAGTTTGATAGAGGCTGTCACAGCCTTTGATATTGCAAATTAAATTAACAATAAAATGATTTTACTTTTTATGCGTCGCCGTTCCTTATTCGTACAGCTAAGATGTGGAATGTCTTCCTGCCTCTATTTTTCCCCAGGCCTATTATTACTCTTTTCAAGGAAAGATTGAATAAGCTCATTCTAGGCTGACGTGTCAATAACTAGACCGCATCACCACTTTACACCGGGTGAGATCGCAGTCACACGTCTGCCTATCTTACGTAAAAAATATATGCATAAAGAAAAAGGAAATATGTTATTGTTTAGTTAATCAATGTTTGTAATGTTTGAAACAAAAAATACGGGACCGATTAAATTTTTTTTTAACTTTACTGAGTGATGCTGGCTTTATTATATTATGCTATATAAAACGATGCTAAGATCGACTAGTTGACCAAGGCCTGTAATAAAAAAAAATATGCTACGGGAGCAAAGTCGCGGGGAAAGGCTCGTATTATATAAAGCACTACACAATGTACCCACAACACATCGCATTCTAGTATGGGGGCAAGAGACTGTATATAAGTATGAAATGTTCATTTAAATTGAAAATTAATAAATTGTTATGATTATTACTTCAGGCCAATAATATCAAATCCAGCAGCAACTATTCCGGCTTTCTGAATATAGCAATTTCTTAACTGCAGTATAGATTTTAACCGCAATCTAAAACCATATCCCGTAAGCGATTATCGTTAAAACTGATGGCCGTGCAAAACATAGGCTGGTTTATCGCGATAGTTCGGGGTTTTTGACTGATTTCGAAAATGTTTGATTTTATGAGTCTCAGTTTTTTATATAAGATTAAATAAGCATTTGACCGTCGCTTCACGTGATGCTAAGTAAGAACGCGTTCTAAGGTGGGTCATGCTTAAAAATTGCTCGCTTTGTATTGGTTTAGTTAATGATTATTTTTGAGACCATACAGTAATTTTATTTTTAGGCGTATATGCGTGATAAAAATCACCTTTAATATACTATTATAAATAAAAAAGTATCCAATGATTGAAAAGATGAAGTAGAATTACATTACATTTAACGTAGTTAATGCCATAGTTTTGCATTTCAAGTCACTTATAATATATCAAAATAGTATTCATTAAAAAAAAAACAAATTAAAAATCAATCAAAAAAATTATCTTACACAATTACTTGACAACAAAAAAACAGAACGAATACGCGTGTATGTATAACAATTTCCCAATATAATACATTACATGTAAATAGCATGAATAGTTAGGCCACAATCATGCTTTCAAGGCCTATTCACTTGATTATTTATTCAAATCCTAGATTTTCCTAATCACCGTTTAAATATCATTTTTCCATGGAAGTAAAAATAATGATCCGTTATTTCTAGGACTCTACAAAGCGTCTTATATAGAACGTAATATTCCATTGTTGTCTCATTTCTCTGCTAAAATTGATGTATCTGAGCACTAAATATTATAATCAAACTATGTAAGGCATGTAGTCATCTATATGACTATACTAGCTGATCAACGCGGCTTCGCTCCCATAACATAATGTCATATATATAGCCTACGTAGCTTGTGTATAATATAGCTCTAAAATGATGAAAGAATTTTCAAAATCGGTCCAGTAGCTTTTGAGTCTATTCATTAACAAACTAACAAACAAACGTAGTTTTCCTCTTTATAATATTAGTAGACAAATTTGATTTTAAAAAATCGTAGTATGTTAATAAGTATAACTGTTTCTGAGTACAAAAGGGGCCATTACAGGTCAACAGCACGAATAGTTAGGCCGCAATAATAACGCTTTCAAGGCCTATTCACTTGATTCTTTATTCACATTTCAGACCCATTTTTAACCGACTTTCAAAAGAGGAGGAGGTCTCAATTCGATCGTATTTTCTTTGTGTAAAGTCATGTTAAATTGAAAATAGGTAAAGGTAACGATTTTGAATAGATTTCAAAAATAAAATAAAAGTTATTTTCTACTTTTTAGTGTGAGAAAGTCGGTTCTGTTTTCTGGCAAAAAGTAATTATAATGAAGATAGTCTAATATACAAAAAAATAAGTTCGTTTTATTAGCAACCAGAAAACAGCATTACCCTTTTTAAAAGTCTCTGCCAAAAATAGCACCGTTTTCTTCACACTGAAAAGTAGGCACTAAATAACGAACAAGTCTTTTTGATGAAAAGTTACATTTCATTTTTATATTTTAAGAGTTCTCTCTCTCTCTTTCATCAACAGATCCTTAAAAATCAGAAAAATAGAATACCCTTGTAAGTATAATTTTTCATAAATTTATGCATGAATAAAAATGTTTTGCACGAACAATAAACATATATAAAAAAACAATCGTCTTATGAAATTCGTTTCAAATTAAATTAAAACACAAAATATTGCTTAACAAACCAAAAAGCATTTCATTCCAATTTCATTTGCATCAGCAATAACTGTCAAACAAATACAAACTTTAAGTATTAAACTATACCGTTTATTTTTCAAGGAGACAATTCCGAAAGGCACTATTTACAAACTATCTTTATTGTTTGCCCACGTCCCGGGGCAACAATAAGGATCTCAGTTGACTCAGCACTTTGTAGGCGCTTCGGGCTTTGCACCTTGAAAATACTTCTACGAAACAAATTTTTAGTCTCAAGTAAATATAATATTTAAGATCGATACAGTATATTCATGAGAGGATTCTTATTACAAATCTTTATATATAAAAAGGTAACTGACTAACTGACTGACATAGTGATCTATCAACGCAGAGTTCAAACCTCTAGAAGGATCGGGCTGAAATTTGGCATGCGCGTAAATGTTATGACGTAGGCATCCGCTAAGAAATGATTTGATCAAACCCCACGGGAACGGGGAAAATAAATATATGCGGCGGGGCATAGCTAGTTAGTATATAAGATTTTCGAACATTTAAAACAGTATCACATTTTCCCAAACTAAGCAAAACTTATACTATGGATACTAAATATGTTTAACAGAAACACTTGTACATACTAGAACTGAATTTAGATTTTTCACGTTATAAATTTTTACGCATGGGAATTCAACCCACTCACTCTGTCAGACCCAGGAAGATATTTAAATAATTCCTCGCTTAAATACTATGTAAAATCTTATTTCCTTCCTAGTAACAGTTATCCTTATTATTCCCTCCCCTCTCTTCGAACTGTGAGTGTTTATAATTTATCACTCACTTATTGTATGATCGCATGAACTCATTATGAGCTCTTATAATTTATTTATGTCTTTCTTCTATAAACATCAAATCAGATAAACAAATTCGAACATTGATTACAGGTAAATTCACCACAAAGATAGAACAATGCAAATTAAATAAAAGCCTGTCAAACAGTACAGACAGTTGATCATTACCCCGAGGTGTCAAGCCACGCTGCTCCCATCTATTCGTTACTTTTTATTATTCCCACGTCGGCGAATGTTTTCAAACATTTTTGCCTCCAGTTACTTATTCTTTTATTAATAAAAGTTTACGCGACCTCCGCCTATGGCGGTTCGCAATTTCCTCCTCTGTTTTAGTCTTTCTTTATTTGGGAGTTCGAATTTCAATTTAAAACAAGCGGAGAGCTCTCGCAGACGGAATCAGAAAGAAATAATTTAAATCGCATTTTACGTGGAACGCTCTAATGATATGCCATAATTACTAACCGCCCAGTGCTAATAAAACCCAGATTATAAATATTGAAAAGATATTTCTACTTTATTGGAAGGTAAATATTTATTCGCTAAAAGCAATTTATGTGTCCATAAAATATGAAGTACTAAAATGTGTTGGAGGTATATGCATTCTAAATGAATTACAAATATTTTTTCAAATGTTTTGTTTGAGTAATATGGATAAATTTTATAGTACTTTTAGAACGTTCATAGAAAATGTTATAAATTTATAAAGGTAATCGAATTATCTCGAAAATATCTTCTATCGTATAACTCGAATGTAAGATTATAGTAGATCTATATAAATATGAGATTCAAAGGTTGATTGGCTGACATAGTGATTTATCAAGTCACAGCCCAAACTGGATGGCTGGATGGATCGTGTTGACATTTGGCATGTAGGTAGATGATATAACGCAGGCATTCTAAGAAAGGATTTTGATAAAATCCCACGGGAACTGGAAAACAGGTATACGTAGGTGAAACCGCAGGTTACAGCAAGTATATTATAAAACTACATTCTGCACGTCTTCGCTCTCATAGCATATTATGATATGCTTATATCCTTCCTCATCTAATGGTCTACCCAACATGAAAATATTTTTTCAAGTCGGACCAGTTGTTCCTAAAATTACAGCGTTCAATTATTAGTTAGTTAAATGGCTACGAATAATTGAAATAACGCTCGTCATACTTCATACAAAGTTTTACCCTAACTATAATAAAATCAGCATTTTCGTCCATATCATAAATAATTATTAAAAAATGCAAAATACTCGTACTTTAAAAAGTAGTAAACGTGAAACTGCTTTTAATTATACCTCTTTGAGGCGTACTTATACCGATCTATACCATTCTAAGAATTAAAATACTTTACGCAAATTTTACCCTATGTTCACTTATTAATATTCCGTAACATACAAAGCATGGGGAAACCCAAGTATTTTTAAGCGATAAATAAGAATCGGTTAAATGTCGTAAGTGACAGACGTATTCCATTAACGCTTAACAAGCTGTTTTTGTAAGTAACCTGTAGTAAAATCATGTTCTATTTTTGGGTTGAAAAATCTATCAACATGGCGCTCGGCTGAGTGTATGATTTTTGATGAGAAAATTTTTGATAGATGTAAATAATTAATTTTAAAAAAATTCGTCATGTATCTCTGGACGGATCGGCATGAATGAAATTTGGCATGCAAGTAGATGACGTAGACTAAGAAAGGATTCTGATCAAATCCCAAGGGAACGGGGAAAACAGATATACGCGGGTGAAACCGCGGGGTGAAGCTAGTTCTTTTATTTATGCAGTTTCTGTAAAATAGTGTGCTATAATTGTGCTAAATATTTTTTTGAAGAAAGGGAAAGACTGATTTTTAGCAAAGATCACATATCAGTTCTAAGAAAATAGATTTTCTTATCTTACAACTGTGGGAGGGAAAGTAAATAACAAACTCAATTGTCAGTTACTTTTTTAACAGTTCTTCTAAACTTAATTTAAGCCAGATTATGCTTCTAAATGTAAGCAATTAATTTATAATATAGTCTACTAAATTCCAAAATAAAACAAAGCAACAGTAATCTAAAATTCATCTTGAGCGTTTTAGGAAAACAATCAACTTCTGCCAAAACCACCTCTAATACTCAGAAATAATAACACAAAGAACAACAATTTATAAAAATATTCACCAAGATTTTCCAGCACTATTATAAGCAGACCTTTCGTCCGGTCCAATTATAAGTTTGTCCATAGCATTTACAGCGAGTTAAATTTTGTTACGTTTTTAGCCCACTTTCTGTTCAAGTTTACCTCGAACTTTTTAACCAATTTCATTTTTACATCATTTTGTTGCGATGTAACTTTTAGTGTAATTACTTTCCGGGATTACTTGGAAGTGAATTTAATATCTGAACCCGTATTATTTGTTCTGTACGGGTGGGTTATTTCATGGATTGAGGACAGAATGTGGATTATTATTTTCGCCGTATGTATAATCCGCGGTATTTGATTTTGCGATATCATGAATTTGATTTAACATTTTGCTAGTGTAAAAGACTTACGCGAGAAAAATTAAATAACGATCTTATCGAATATCATATTCCCATTACATAACAATTTCATAGCTACTTTTTGTTAGGGAGTAGTCACCATGTCGCCATCGGTACCAGGGTGGTAGAATATTGGAAGTGGTGATGTGTGACGTCATAGGCCTCATATCATGAGAAAAGCGCATCAACGCTGATTTTACGAGGGAAATTATTACATCTCCTCAATATTTCTGTGTTAAGTTCTGTGGTAAATTCAGTACAAGAAAATTCAATAGTTACATTTTATGTCAATAGTCGTCGTATCGTCATCGGCACCAGGGTAGCAAATTATTAGAAGAGGTGATGAGAAATGTTATGTGATAGAAGTTATCGCAAAGCGCGCCAACAACACGTCACACACACCATTCTAGTGTCTACAAGTAATTTTTTGTGGTGGTTTTGTTTACAAATGAGATTTTATACAAATATTTTTAAGCAGGTAAGCAGATGAAAAATTATATAATGTCACATCATACTGTTAATTGTGTACTAAATTTTCATATTTTTGTTATGAAAACTATTAAAGAAAGAAGAAAATAACGTTATGCACGTGTTAAAGTTGTTATCTTTTCGAACGAGGATTGATTGAATGTTAAACTTTTCTCAAAAATAAACTAAAGATTTGAACTTTCTCTATGTCAGGGAAAGGCAAAAAGCCGCAAGTCCCATATTTCATATTCCATTTACTGCGATACAGAACTCAAACGACGTAACCAATGCCGTCTTATGCAAAAATTATGAATCTTCGTTTGACAGCAGTCAAAGCCTAAAACAAGAATATTAAATGTTACTTCGTAGTTTTAGTGTTCTATAGTATGACGTTTTAGTAATTATTTTTATTGACTCGATTTTTATTTACTTTAAAAAAATGTTTCTAAAATATACTTTCATTTGTATTATTGAAAAGATATTTATAAGAATGAGTATTATATACTCAACTCTGAATTTTTAATGTTAGTTTTATAATAAAAATAAAAATATCTTGTACTAATTCTAATTTTTTTCTTTCATTATTTGGTATTTTTATGAATACGTTATGCATGAATTAACTCATAAAGAATACGTGAAAAAAATCTAGAAATGCAAGGAAGAATTACTGCCACAACAAGCAAGGTCAACCTTTTTGAATAAAAACTACAAAATCCATAATATTCCAAATCGGCTATATTTTCGTACGACATGACATGTTTTTTTATTATATTTGCTATATATTCCCCTAAAAGATACCTCACTCATCACGGGACCTGTATAAGTCACAACTATGTTCCCGAAAATTTACTTTGCGTGGCAAAATTAAACACACATTACTGCGTTGCATAACGGTAAGCATATTAGGTGTGCATCGTCATATTCCTTACGTCGTAAATTTGATTATAATCTCAGATATTGGAGATGACGCAAATTATTAATATCCACCCGCTAAGGTCGGAGATTTATTACAGGATTATGATTTTATGTTCACGTTAATCTATGCTGAAAAGTAAATGAAGTACCTTTACTGTTAGACGCGTTTCCTACTCGTCTTTCATATTTTATTGAGTGTATTATGTTTATAATACGACATATCAAAGATTAAGCTTTTAATTGCTAAGTCTTCAGGAATTCTAAACCTGATTTTATATAAATATAATTGCAATTGCAATGCATGTAGATAAAAATTTGCATATTCTATTGAGGTACTATTTGATTAAAATAAATTAAAAAAAATAGCATATGAGCGCTTGGTATAAACATGAATGAAATTTTCTGCGAGGGATAAAACTCTCTAAAATCAATCATCATCAAAAAACTCATCACATAATAATTTTCTCGTCATGGGCAGCAAATCAAAAGACACTAAGACATCGCTTGCAAAAATCAATCAAGTGAAGTAAAAATTGGATTTTTTTTCAAATCCGCTTACCAATAGAAGTCATTAAGTCATCGTGTGATGACATTCAACGTTAAAAATTCAATTTGAGAGCCATCGAAATCCTCCCCTAGGTACTTACTGGTAACATGGAAAAAGGGATTTAAATATTAGAAAACGACATAGTGACCTTACACATGATCATTTTGCTTGTCTTATTAAACCTATGTGCTCTAGCGCACTAAGACACACATAAACACATCTACTGAGGAAATCATCAATTTAAAAGTACCGTCCTTAACGTGAAAAATGATATAGTGACTTTACATATGATAATTTTCTTGTTGAATCTCTGCGCTCTAGCGCACTAAGACACACACATATACAGATACATCTACTGAGGAAATCATCAATTTAAAAGTACCGTCCTTGCCAATTTTTCAGGCACAAATCCGCTTACCAATAGAAGGCATTACGGCAAACTCGTATTACCGCTTTCTTTCCGCACTGTGACTGACATCGAGTGATGACATTTGACGTCAAGAGTTCGGTTCGAGAGCCCTCGAGACCCTTCACTTACGAAGGTACTTACTGGTACCGCGGAAGAAGAAATTGAACAACTCTCAAAGATTGATACTACCTAACATTGTTTAACGAAACCAGTGTGGTGGAAAATGCTTTTTAATTTTTCCTTAGTAAGAAATAATCGAATTTATTGAGTCGAAAAAATGTCTAATGGGAAATTGTTAAAAATTTTGGAATTTCGCAGAACGTTAAATTTTACTCTTACGATTTTTGCAATATAATTTCAGCGAATTCCAAATTATAAATTTAAGCATTGCTCTCCATTCATTTATTTTTAAGCATTGATTAATTGTTTATAACATTTTTTACATTTTACACGTTACGTAGATAATGCAATGGTTCTTGAAGTTGTTGAAATTTCTGATTTACCAGGAAACTTTTTTCTTATTTTATTATTTTATGCTAATCCCTCTTCACTTCTCTGAAAATATGATAATATTTGATGTGTTAAGACTACATAATTATTATGAATCTATAGTAATAAAATCTATAGAAGAAAAAGAAGCCTGCCAAGCAATCAAGTCTATTTGGGGCAATCGTGGTCCAATATTTTTGGTAGAAATTAAGTTCCCCTTTGTTTGGAATGCACACACGTGTATTTATATTTTTAATATAGTAAAAAGGCAGATAAAAAGCGAATAATGCGATCATAAATTTAATATTTCATTAATCCGCGAATATATAGAAAATGGTTTACTCATACATTTTAATGAAAAACCATTTGTTACTCCGTAAACATATATCAGTGCATCGCAATAATTATGAGGTTACACGCATTCAATAAATAACCATATTGATTAAAATTTTCTGTAATGAGTTATTTATGCACCATTTTGGCACTCACAAATTGCTGGATTATAATAACCTGAGCTGAGGGAATGTTAATTGAAAAAGGCATGTGGAAACTTTTATTCAGTGTTAAAAATGGATTAAGTAGATATTATTACAGTTTTGCAACGATTACGCACACACACACACACGTGAGCGCGCACACACATTAATTCATTCAAAACTCTACATCTCACATCTCTTCCTTCTATTGTTATAAATTCAGGGATCTGGTGATGTGTAATACCCAGCACCTCACAGAATTTTATACCAACCCAGAAAAAATGGTGTGTTTTGGAGACATAACGTAACATAACGACAAAAATATAACTATAGTGGTGTGGAAATAAAGCAGTATAAAAATACAGTACAAATTAAAAAACACATGCTCATAACTGCCACAAGAAGGTCCGAACTCAGCATCGTGCTGGCTGCAGGCAGACAGCAACCAGCGCTGATCTTCCTGTCATTTGGTTTAAATTGTACGTATTGTATACCGCGTAACAATTACAATAATAGTATCAAGTTTAAACTAACTTTGAAGGAATAAATTATTGATATTTTTTCCGACCGGGCAGATGATGAATGTATTCGCGAGTTACCTTGTTTGACGAGTTATCTAGTACGTTGGCCAATGAAGTTTTTACTGCATTTTTTCCTTTTAATGCTTTTATTCATACTAGCTTCTCCTGGGGTCGTTCATGACAATGGATATAACTCAACATTAGATAGCTTGCTTGCCGAAGACTTCCTAATTTCATCTAGTTGTGTCCCGCGGTTTCAGTCGTATATAATTTCCGTTCCGTTCGTTATTTGTAAAAAAAATCATCCAAATCAGTAGTGGTTTAAGCGTGATAAAGAGACAGATAGAGTCACTTTCAAATTTATAATATGAGAAAGGAGATTTATAAAATATTGATATAATATATAAAATGTTGATATAATACGTTATAAAAAAGATGGAGGTGCGAATAAATATCAGCGTTTCAAAGGCATTCGACATCAATGAAAGCCACAGAAACACCGCAACAAATAAATTATTCTTTCGACGTCATTGCACTTGATTGAAAATTCAATAACCGCGCTTTCATCATACGACTACATCCGGGGGTTTTGGTTGTGAAATAAATCGTCATTTTAAAGCTTATTACGCTTGTCATATTTTACGATATATATGAATTGATACTATGGTAACGCGAAATCCATAGCACGCTACTTTTAAAAAAGGAAAGGATAGCACATCCCACCGAAATATTCTGTAAAAAACACTCAAGTCTCGATGAATCTGCTTGTTTATCTATAGAAAGTAATGACTCCTCTAGAAAAAGTTGAGCCAAGTCTAAGGTTCCTTACTGTAATTTCTTTATTATTATATCTAATGCTATGTGAAACCATAATGGGTCCGGGTACCCACTGACGTGTTTTTGGTGGGATTTAACTTCTTTTAGAGTGTGTGCTTACTACATGACGAATTTCTGATGATGACGATGTCGTTCTAGTCCCAATAAGAGGTTCTCATATAGGGGCCTGAAAATGCTGCGAAACGGTAGTAAGGCAGTGTGGCTTTGCGCTCTTGACGGGGCACTACGTACCAGATTTATTTTAGATGGTCATATCACATTATTAGGGAGTTAACGGCTTAAAACTTATCTCAAACTCATTGTTCTCAAAGTCTTTAATAAGCTATTACTATTGCTGAGTTTTATGATAAAGGTTAATCTCAATAATCCAACTTATATTATAAACGCCATAGTTTGTGAAGGTGTATGGATGTTTCTTGCATTTTCATACCATAACTTTTATGCGGATTTTTGCCAAACTTTACAGTAGGTTATATAACAGAACAATACACAGGCTACAATTTATAATGATTGTATGTAATTTCACCATTGAATAAACAATGTTACAACAAAATGTAAAGCCTACACTTAAAATAAATTTTAAATCATATGTAAAAAACACACATTAAAACTGCAAAAACTTTCAAAGTTTCAGTAACGTGCGATCAAAATTGTGGTCCACAAAAAACAAATCAAACATTTGAAATAAAAGTCTCCTGTAATTAGCATGGAAATTTTAATTAACACTGGTACGTTCAATTCAGCTAAATACCCACATGACAATTTTAGTGTGCTTTTGAAAATGGCAAGCGAATATACTAAATATTCAAATTCATGCGTTCAAAAGTTTACAGGAATTCTCACTCAGAGAGATCTGTCCTAATGTTCCGTTTCTATGAAATAGTTCGCCATGTAATCGATTACGATTATTGAAATGTATTACTTTATGGCATATCTTTTGAATGAGTTCGAAATAATAATTCTGAGGAATTGTATCTTGCGGTGGCTAGCTAACAGTTTAAAGATAGTAACTCTGTCTAATATGTGCAAGCCTGTAAGTGTTTGATACATTTAGTAACATTCTCGTGTTTCTATGTACTCAAGCGTTGCTTGAATTTGAAATAATATAAAATAGTTGTTCTGTCAATATAAATATTAGGAGTAGTAAGTTAAGTTATCGTGTTTCAAATTTTGATCTCTGCGACCAATATCAATTGAAATAAGCAGACCTGAAATAGTATAAATGTGGTGTAAATATATGGTTTCAGATAATAAAATAGTATCCAATACTCATTTGTTGCTTACTTAATATTTTTAAAAATAGCGCTTATTATATCGATTTTTATTGACCCCAAAGAATGTTTATTCTTTATTTTAGTGAGTAGTTATTTTTTGTATACCCCGTTCTGTATCCATAGATATATGTATAGATAGGTTGTAGAATTAAACCTTTTAAATAAGTGTATAATCAATCATCACTACTGCATGTTACACAGTCATGTATATCACTACTTCAAAGGATAGAGGATGCAGCGTTACTTCATGAATATTATTAGTAATTAGTAACTAATCTATGATTCTTATTATTTGCAATATGCAGATCAGTAATTCGAGCAAATAAGGAAAATCCACTAAGTAATGCTATCGTAATGTATCGCCCAATAGTCTTGTATTCGAAATAACGTGGACTCGTGTTCAAATACTTACTTGACGTTGAAATTTAACCGATAAAAACGTAAAATGTTGCACCGTGCATGTACAAAGGTTATAAACATAAACCAAAAGCCAAGGACTTTTCAAGGTCAAAAAAGTAATTGAGTGGAACCTACACGGTCGTTGTTATGTTAATTAATAAATTCCACGAAATGACCGGCCTCGTAGCACGGTCCCGATTCAAACTGTTCACCTCACACGACATTGTTTAAGAATTAGGTCAGAAATTACTTTGAGACGGTGAATTTTTTAATTTTCATACCAGTTTCTGCAAATAGGATAATATTTAACATTTCTAAGAATATGTGGCGCCACGTGACGTCACAATTCCTAAATCGCGATGTTGAAATATCAATCCTCGGGGCCTAACGGCCAGCCAGTCCTGTGGTTCGGACTGGTCGAGGATCCTCCATCTTCGTTAGAGGAATAATACCATCCTCCATAAATATCTTACTAATACAACATGGTAGTTTGATTTCATTTGCGTTTACAACTTTTCAATGGTATTACCACCGCCCATAGCAACGCCCAAGGAACTTAGACGTCTTCAGATGCTATTGCATTGAAGCTCTTATGTTCTTAAATGGTCTCAAATGGTAAAAATAATAATAAAGACATAAAGAAGGATAGAAAAGGTATACATCAAAAGTAGGAAAATCGTAACTTTTATGCTAGAAAAGTTGAAACAATGATTGTCTTAAATACCAAAATTGCTCGCCTTCTAAAACATCATTAAGTTTAATAATGAAGGTTTCATAATACTCAATCAAACGAAAATTTCCAAGCCAATGGTTTGATGTCATTGAATACCTTTTAAGAAGGGTCAAAACGTATTATAATCCGCCAGCAAATGCCCATTTATAATATACAAATACCCCTCGGGGCGGAGCTCGTATGCATACCGTAGTGGCCGAAGTTTCACGAGCCCCGAACGGAAAAAAAACTTCGTTCCACGTCTACAGCGAAGTGGGACGCAATTAAAATTTAACGAAAAAATAACCGTTTGAAAAACAAAGGGTGCCGACGTGAACATTCAACTTTTTCAACCCATCAGAAGTAAGTACATCCTTTTTACGATTTCACACGTGTGGAATGGATAAACGCTGTTTGAACTTTTAAAAGCGAGTCATAGAAGTGAAGCTTGAATATGAATAATTGTTGTCTATCTCGTCTAATGTGTGAATGTATTTTAAGGCTAGTAATATTTTATGAAATTCTTTAATTCTCGTTTAAGAATTTTTGCAAAATAAACTAAGTTTTTTTATTTTTTTTATGTTTCTTTCTTTTTTAATGCCTTCTCTCGTCTCTTTCTATTTTTTGTTTGTATGTGATTTGTATGTATGATATTGTGTATTATGTGTGTGTCGAAATAAATGTTTCTTTCTTTCTTTCTAAAATGTTCTATTTCTATCCCTACGTCATTAGAAGCTACACACTAAGATTCCACCGAGATGAAACTAAATTTTGCATTAAAATTTCTATAAATCTTTTTCCAGTCTTAATTAAATTTTATGCTTCGAAATATAAATTCTACGATGGTTAAAATTTTTATTAGTACATAAGAGTAAATAACAATACATAACACTTAACATAATGTGGAATCTAGTTTAATCTTTGTACATATTATTTTTTGATATTTGATGAACTTATTATTTACTAGCCCCGTCCCGCGGTTACACCCGCGTATATAACTTCTGATCCTGTGGGGATTTCGGGGATTAGCCTATATGTTGTTCTGGATCCTTAACTATATGAATACTAAGTTTCATTACAATCGGTTCAGTAATTTTTGTGAAAAGAGAACAAACACACACAAACATCCTCACAAACCTTAACATTTATAATATTAGGATTTAATTACAAAGGTCAAGAGTACATTACAAACCCAAATAATTTTCTTAAAAACAAAGAACATGCGTTTCGGACAATTTCATTGTGACCTCAAACAACAACCGACTTTATTACAAGGTACTAAGGCTAGTTTTCGAAAGAATATAATTTACTTAGTGAAGGTTAAGTTTTGAGTGTTGTTAAGATTGGCCGATAACAGTTTAATATGAGCCGGAACTACCGTGCTGTGCTTTGGCAGACAAGTAAAATTAGCCAATTTGTTTCGTTTTTATCAAATAATTGATATTTATTTTACAAAACACGCAATCTTTCGAGGCAGATAAGGCTATGGATATCTTGCTATTAACTATGTCATGTTTTAAAACGATTTAAAATTCTTGGTTTTTAAATTGGTCGAAGATTCAATCGTGTACGTTATTATTTGTCATGAAAATCAGACATAAACCATGGGTGGTTACGGTTAGGTAGAAATAACAGCAGTAGTGCCTTGCATCGTCTTGTACTTTTTTCATTTAGAATTTATATTTTTCTTTAATATAAAACAGCGAAAAATAGATCCGACTTCCCTAACTAAACAGTAGAAAATAACTTTATTTTATTTTTTGGCAAATAATTATTATCTTTCCATTTTATTGACCTACTAACCCAGAGTTAGAATTAAATGGGTGTATACATCATTAATATTGGTTTTCGAGGAGTTCTCTGGAACATCTTCCACATGTTTTTCTATGGAACCACACAGACTCCACCCTTTCGAGTGCAAAAAAAAAATTTCCAAATTGGTCCATAAGAGTCAGAGATATGCGGTAACATGCATAAACTATACGGTCAAATTGAGAACCTCCTTCTTTTTTGAAAGTCGGTTAAAAATTACGTCTAAATGAATTGTAACTGACGCGGATAATCCTCGTCTTTTTATCTCGTAACTACACAATCCATTTCGTGAAAGCACTTGAAAATTTACGCGACGAAAAACATAAGAACAACTCCTAATGATTCCTGGTACAGTCACCAAAAAAATGTGTTCATCTCACACTTTATTAGAACAAAATACGGTTCACGCTACATAAATAACACATCATCCGAGGTATTATCCAGCTGAGTGTACGAATGTAATTTGCAAATGAAAAATGACTTTGGGGGAACGGTCGCACCGTGGGGCTAAATATTTTGCACAATACATTCACCGTACAAGGAATTTACGTGAAAAAATATAGCCGCTAATTTTTATGTGCAGTATAAATTATAAGGTAAGTAAAATTGTAAGCCGTGAATAATAGCGGTATGAGATTAAACTAATGTATACACACGATTGAATTTTCAAATATTATTTTTCAAATTTGACATGAAATTATCACAAGAAACAATTGCCGTGACGTTATTTTCCACAATTTATGATGGGATTGTATTTCCTTCCCATTTCATGTTTTTCTATTGTTTTTCTGTCAACCTTATTTTCCTTATCCTTTATCGAAACACAATTTGAATACTCCCGTGATATGGTCGCACAAAAAATTATTTAATATGGATTATTTGATTTTGACCCACAACTCAATCTTCTGTCCAATTATATCATCTCATTTCATTCGTTTAAAGTTATTGCTTATGAAATTTAATTAAGATTGGATAAACAATACTTATATACAAACATACAATCGTCATCTTGACTCTGAGACAATGGATTTTCATATTTTCATACATTACAATTATCGCAAAATAACCCGACTTTACGTTAATAATAATTTATAATAAACCGCGCTTAAAATCCTCTAAAATATATTAAATTCATCAAGGAAAGTACTCGCGTTAATAGAAAAACACGTTACTCCAGAATAAAAACGAATTAAATTCGTCCCAGATTCTAGTACAGAACAAAAATAACCAAAACAATATTGTAACAAGATTTTCTAAAAGTTCACCGCGACTCTTTACGTCGCATTGCTATTTAATAGTTCACTCGGTAATTGTTTGAAAACTCCAAAGTAGTGCACATAAAATATTAAAAAGCGTCAACAACTTCTACAACTTCGCTAAAGGCTACGCTTGTTTCGTTCTTAATTTAGAGCAAACGTGCACTGTCGATTTTTTTATAGAGAATCGCAAATTTTCTCTGTAAAGCACTTTCCCCGTCAACATTTTCTCGAGCGATTTTTCAGCTTAGTTGCGTGAATGTAAACAAAGGGATTTCGTGAAAAACGACCTTTCATCTGTTTAAAACTGAAGGATTTATTATATTCGTTCTACACGCCTCCGATACAATCGCCTGTAAACAAAATACACTATGGGTAATGATGGAATAAAAGGAACATTGTGCAACATTTAATTTTATTTCGACGAGCTGATTGGCGCAGTGGATATAGCAATGGTCTATTGCGCCGGAGGGTGTGAGTTCGATCCCCACGAGTAGGAAATTATGATGTGATGAATATTGTAATCTTCTACTTGGGTGTTAATTTATCTATAGTAATCATGTATTTACAAAAAAGGGATATTTATGTATTTCTTTCAGTTATCTAGTTTACATTGTACGAGTTTTGCTTAGTTTGGGACTAGATGAGGTTAATAGGCAAAGGATCTTCATTTTAATTATTTATTTATTAATTCAGTTAAAAGCTTTATATGAAACCAGCCATCCCCGTGGTTTCACTCCCGTATCTACCTTTACCGTGGGAATTCCGGGATTAAAAGTAGCCTGTATGTTATTCTGGATCCTTACCTATATAAATACCAAGTTTCATTACAATCCATTCAGAAGTTTTATCGTGAAAGAGTAACAAAAAGACGCACATACATCCTCACAAACTTCCACATTTATAATTTTAGTAGGATTGAGAGTTGTGAAGAAGTTCATCACTGATTTATTAATTGTTATTTAAAACAATTATGTCCTTTCTGAATTGAAAACTGATTTGCCTTAAAAAATATACGTATGTACAATAAGTACTATAATAACAATCGATATATTCGGTATGGATGCCATCTGTTATACCTATGCATAATCTGCAGATTAGCAAACTAATATCAGTTGACTAATTATATAGCTATCGATCGTAATAACGTGTATAGTAATTTAATAATTTTACGCATCTGCACCTTTGATAATAATGTCCATATTCGCACACATTTCCTTCTTCAAATAACAGTTTCAAATGTGTTTATCTTAAAATAACAGTAAAATGCAATTCCATTACGAAGTAACAAGTATAGTACAAAAAAGTTTAAAGTATCTTTCTATAAACTTTTCACCTCGGTGATATATATTTAGTGAACGAAAGTAGGTAGACGTTAACGCTTTTGAATAATTTAATGCTTAATAATAGACGTAGACGTTGCTTATTTCGCTTCAGCTGCATTGATATTCGGCGACTTTATTTTTAACTGTAAGAAAATCACAGGTAATGTATTTCACCTCGTTTTATTTTGGCCATATTATTCCCGATATCGACTATCAAATACTATCAAATTTTCGGGATATCAAAGCCGCCAAACTTCATACAAACTCCATACCAATTGAACGCTCTATTAATGCTCACGTGACGAAATTGATAAATTGTTTCCATATAAAAAAGCGATATTACGGTCAGTTTGCGTGTGCCACAGTCACGCGAAACTATGGTCAACCAAATCACGATAACAAATGTATTATGTTGTAGCATTTAAACTCAGTAGAGGAAGGACGAAAATCGATTGTATTTTTTGTTTGCAACTTGCGCTCGGTCCTGTACAAGACTAAGGGTGTGTTCTCAAGGTCAGAATAAATGACCTATTGTATAGTTATTCCAAATATGAGTGCGTCATAATGAATTTTCATGAATTTTAATTCAATTTTGAATATTATCATCATACGGGCAAACCACTATAGCACCTTTTTTACGAGGGGAAATGACTTTCGGAAATGAAATGAATTACCCGGCTGTCTGGGGAAAGGACCAGGTTATGTCGGACTTGCATCAACTAAAACCCCTTGATGATGAATCGAATTGACGGGAGACCACAACCATCGTAGAGGCCCTGTTTGTTGGAGCGATGTGAATCCCCATCCATCCTTCCCCAGGGCAATCACTAGGGCTGGAGTTATGAGGCATACGCCCTCCTTCTCTGCCCTTATCCCCACCTGCGGATAGGATCCGAGAGTGAACTACCATAGCACCCAAAGTAACCTTTATGATAATTTTAATTTAAAGCATTTTATTCCGCCATTCATTACCACCTCATAAAGCATATTCATTTCCCGGGCGTTAAAAATAAAACAAGCATCAGGGTATAATTTGCATAAATATAAAACACTTGATTCCTCTGCACGGTGAGATAACCCAATTTGTATCCAATTTAACCAATTTTCCGCCAAAACAAACCGATAAAGGGTTTTTGATGGTTTCCTAATTGCCCATATAATATTCGGAGCGGAAAATAATTGTAATAAGCAGTGCTGAATTGATAAAATATTAATGAAATATTTCAAGGTTAATATATTACACAAGGTTCTTTGAATAAAGGCGTTCATTATTGGTAACTGCTTACTTTGTAATTGAATAATTTGAAATATAGGCTCTTATTCCGTTAAATTAATAAAAGTTTGCGGGTTGAATTTTTCAAGTATCTTTTCAGAGTCAAATGTGAAACTATGATCAAATTATTCTGATACGCGTATCGGATTACGTATCTTCAATTAACATTTAGAATCATTATAAAATAGTATGATAATAGGCGATGATTAGTAAAAATATAGCAGGACTATTGATACACAGAACGAAATCCTAACGTTAGTTGTTTAACTGTATTTGAAATATCACAATTATTTCATAGTAATCTTTTAATCCTTGCTGAATAGACCTAACCTCAAAACGTTTGTTCGTTTTGAGGTTATTATGACCACAATCTTTAGTTTGAGGTTACCGCACCGCCCTAATTACGCGCTCTTTTAAATTACAGTTGACTGACTCCCGCATTAACTGAATAACTTATACCTTCAATATTTTATCTGGTTTTGTATGGAAAGTTATTTTTTATCAGCTTTACAATTATTACAAACAACAGCCTTATGATATTCGGTTTTGTATAGACTTGGTTAAAAACATTTTGAACTATTTTTATGACAAATTTAATCCCAATCCTTTCAATTGTTTTGTTGGATTAACTTCAAAATATTAAAACATTTTATGATTAGATTTATAGTATTAATTATTAAAAATTAATGGTATGATGAAAATGATATCCTTTGAAGCTATGTCTTTCGTCAAAAAATATACTTCGTTGTGTGTAAATGTTTTATTATTTTTTTTAAACTAATACAAAAACAAGCTTTGAGCTTATCAAACATGTTGTCACAAAATAAATACGGGTGCAAAATTTCCCCTAGAACCGATGGTGATAGCTGAAGTTGTGTTGCGAGCTGGATGTCACATATATGTAGGATTTCACATTTCTAATAACGATGTTTAAATTAATCTTCTAATATATTATATCGTCTTAAAGATATATTTTATCCAAATTATTTTATACCCCATTTACCATTACATTTACCATACTGAAAACCACTTAAAATTGTCACATAACGGACATTCATTTTACTTCAACTATATTTGCCTCTTATCATCCATTCAATGTGATTTATTTAAGATCCACAAAA
Source organism: Phoebis sennae (assembly GCA_001586405.1). Taxonomy (NCBI): domain Eukaryota; kingdom Metazoa; phylum Arthropoda; class Insecta; order Lepidoptera; family Pieridae; genus Phoebis; species Phoebis sennae. The sequence continues at coordinate 67,507 of LQNK01000607.1, forward strand.
TCTTAAAGTTTCCGTCAAGAAACATACGTTCGGATTAACATTCCAACATGTATGAAACCTAGTTCGAACAAAGGCTTGTAAAAAAGTTACCATTCAGCATAGTTTGATAATAAAGCTTCAAATGTTATAAAATGTGATAAAAAGGCAGTCGATATGTGCCGGCGTTGAAATTGATATTGAAAGATAGATTTCACGATGACCTGATTGGCGCAGTGGAAATGGCTATGGTCCTACACCTTGTTCGAACAAAAGCTTGTAAAAAGGTTATCATTTAGCATAGTTCAAGAATAAAGCTTCAAATGTTATAAAATGTGATAAAAAGGCAGTCAATATGTGACGGCGTTGTGAGATATTGAAAGATAAATTTCCTGACGACCCAATTGACGCAGTGGTTACGGCAATGGTCTATTGCGTCTGAGGGTGTGGATTTGATCCCCACGAATAGAAATTTATGTGATGAACATTGTAATTTTCTGATGTTAATGCGACTGGGATGTGTCGAGGTGCTTTTTATAATATTTTATAGAAACACCAAACATTTTTTTTAAATTAAAGTCTCCGTATTTTACAAAGAGATCCGTATACTCTAGTAAGTAACTAGCCACGTCCCGGTTTCACTCGCGTAATTCTCGATACCATGGGAATTCCAGGATAAAAAGTAGCCTATCACCTAATCCCGCTAATAGTCTATCATCATACAAAATTTCATGAAAATCTATTCAGCGGTGTGATTGACACACAAACATCCAAACATATAGACATCTAAATATCCAATCATTCACATAATATTAGTAGGAAGTAGGATAAGTAGAGTGCAATTATTTTATCAATTTAAACTTCTAATAACGAAACAAAATCCCTCAAAGCAATATACATAGGTATTATTCGGGAACTTTTGTTTTTCATAATCCTATTGTTTGAATAGATTACAACGTTCGTTCGGTGTCGAAGCTTTCGCCGTATTACATTCAAAACAATCATCTCAAGTTAATTCATTATTTATCAAGAAGCTACCAATACAAGTTCATTTATATACAATTCTAATTCAAAAGATAAAATTATTAAATCGCCCCGCGGTTTCACAAGCGTATATCTGATCTGATATCTGATTTCCGCGTTCCCGTGGGATTTTACTAAAATCCTTTCTTAGCGGATGCCTATGTCATTACATCTACCTGCATGCCAAATTTCAGCCCGATCCGTCCAGCAGTTTGGCCTGTGCGTTTGATAGATCACTATGCCACTCTGTCACCTTTGCCTAGTTCCCGTTTTCTATCATTACATTAATACATTCTTTATAATTTCTTTCTCTTCACATCACAAAATCTGTGACAATTTTGTCACCAGAAATCCTGTTGACTCTCAATCGTAAAAACATTTTGCTAAAACATTATGTATGACAACACTGTACCACAAACACCCGCAATGCGTTATTTAAAATGACAAAAATAACAGAAAATATCTTTTTGATGAAACCGCAAATACAAACTTTAAAAGAGACTAATGAGCAGAAAATGTATCGGGACTGAAAATCTAGACGGTATTAAAGTCTTCTTTTGCGATTTCAACATCGACCCTTGTGCGATATTTGATTTTTGAACGGGAAACCTTTGAGTTTTTTAGTATAATATTTCAGTAGAACGACATTTTTTTGTTGCATTTGTTACTGGCTATCACAGAATTGTATTTATTTATTTTTTAATTTAGACAATGTATAAACAAAATAGGTTTATAGAAACAAGTAGGTTTAATGAAGAAGAAGAAATAATTAGATTTACTTAATTATTTTACGAACAAACAACAGGTATATGACAGTTTTAAATTAAAAATTTCACAAAAGATTTAATTATGAACATTAAAATATATTTTTTTAATAATTCAGGAATATTTCTCAAATAACTTTAAGCAATTAAGAGTAATTAAATAAACAATTTAGAGTGAGATTTATTTCCGTACTAGAAAGTTCCCATAGAAACGTTCATATCATACTTTCACAGCTGAATTTATTGTATGGGATAGTAATTTGCTTATAACAGAAATTGCGAACCGAATTTCAGTCAACTAAATGCTTAAAATATTGTGTCATAAAAATTTGTCACTTTTTATTACACCACTAGCTATGCGCCACGGTTTCACCCGCGAATATCTGTTTTCCCCTTTCCCGTGGGATTTGATCGAAATCCTTTCTTAACGGATGCCTACGTCATAACATCTAATTTTTTACTACAAAAGTGAGCAAAAGTAAGTAAGTATTGCTCATAGTTGCAATAAAAATAATACGATGTATAACTCTAGATTACAAACATAACCAACCGAAATTAGATGAAAATCCTGCCATTTCAGCTTTTGACCTAATATAAATTCTAACCTCATATCGCGCACTTGCATGTGACAGATTTAACTGAAACCAGCTTTATTACCAAATGTATCAACAGTGGTTGCGAGAAGATTGTTGGTAATCATGTGTATACTACTTAGTATGTTCATTACGTGGAATAATTTATAATCTGTATAATTGTATATGTACAAAACCCAAAGGTGTGTTACTGACTGACAACTGACTTGACGTCCAGCCCAAACTGCTGGACGGATCGGGTTGAAATTTGGCATGCAGGTAGATGGTATGACGTAGGCATCCGCTAAGGATTTTGATCAAATCCTACGAGAACGGGAAACAGATAAGTGGGTAAAACCGCGGGGCACGGTTAGTGTTTAAAAATTTAAACCGCGTTTAAAATCCTTTATTAAGAATTTTTATTCTATATAGATTATACTAATGCTGTGCTAAATAGCGGTTTCACCGAATAACCGAATACTCTTTGGTTTAACCTTACTATATAATATATTCGGCCATATTATTCAGTTTGCTTACTTCCATTGTTTGGCCGCGTATACATGTTCTTGCTTGGAATTTTTTAATAATTTAAGAAAATTGAAAAATTCAAACCGACTATTTTCAGCCAGATACAAATAGAGAAAAAGATGCCAAATAGGCAGAATACCGAATACCAAATACCTAATAGAAAATATTTCATGTATACTTTTTACAAAGTACATATGAACAACCATTTTTTAATTTACCACCGGTTCGGAAAGTCTCATCTCTTAAACTAACAATAAGTTAATTATAACAAAATTTTGAAGATGTTTCAGTCTTTTCAGGAATTTCCTAAGTCTCAGGTATCTTTTAAATGGTATAATTAAATTTATATTTATTTTTTGAACTCATCTGATTATTATGATTTTGGGCGCATCAGATTATAGGTTATTAAAAAGTAACGTTTAGTTAATATGGTAAAGGCTAGTTAAATAGCCCTTCGCATGCAGGGCTCATAAGGAAATACATATTATTTACGCGAATCATTAATCAAGCGGTATACCTACTGCTAATCTCGGTTTCAAAGCAAACAAAGTCAAACCTAAGCAATGCTTAATGAACAATAAAAATTAGATTTATGAGTAAAAATTATACTTTACTTTGAATTATTACATGATATTTTGTTAATTTATAACAACTGAATAATTTAACTTATTTAATATTTAATTACATTACTCCTTGCTTGCGTTAAATTCGTATTTAGATCAATAATTATCCTCTCACCTAATCGAGTTAATACCGTACCTGTATATAAAACTTTATCAAAATCCATTTAGTAGGTACGGCGTGATAAATATACAAACATCCAAACTTTCCATATATAACATTGATAGGATTTTCATTGAAGTTAAATGGTTTTCTATTTTTAACCATGAGGATTCACAAACGTAAAATATAGTTTTCAGTACTGTGCTAACATCATCATAAAATAAGTATACATAAATATATTTTATTGTGCATAATAAAATTAATTATCTTAAAATTCACTCTCATTTTTTCAGTAAAATACGGTCAGCTTCACGAGTTGTAACCAATTTATTTTCAACGAATTACAAGTAAATGCCTGTTCTCTTGTTGAGTTTGTTTTTATAATAAACGGGAAATAATAATGAATATCGTTATTTAAAAAGTGGCTCTGACCTGAACGCTAAAATTCTAAAAACAAATACCTGACATCCTCCAGATTCCAATATTTATCTAACCTTATTTTTTTTAAATAAGAAACAACCATAAAATGATTCATTAAAAGTTCATATTTTTTAAAATAAAATATTGCTATTTTTAATGCTTTTAAAAAAGCTCTTTAATTCATTTCTATAACATCAAACATGTAAATTAGATTACAGTTTACTTATAATCTACTTACAGTTCGCAAACTCATTACAAACTTTAATTAAACTAAAAACGTATTTCACTTACGCAAAAAGTTTCAAAAAACATTCTTCACTCGACGGCGGATAAAAATCCACACACAAACACAATCACGAAAAGTTAAACTGAGTTACAACTTTTAAAAGTTACCACTCACTCGAAATCCTTGAAAGTCCTCACTTAAAACGATGTCCGAAAGTCCACCATTCTCGCGCACACCGCGTAAACACGAAAACGCGAAATAGTATGGAAAACCGGTTTAAACAGGTTCAGACCGGACGGCGATCGGCCAATTACTAAGGACCGCATACAAGCCCGCGTTAAAATCAGAACAGCGCATGCGCAAACACGATTGACACTTTTCAAGTTTTTTGCTCGTATATTTTACAAGTTACTCTTCAGTAGTGAGTTGTAGATGTTATCTACGGAAAGCTGCAATTCATATTTCTGTAGTATCAAATGCAATTCATTCCGAAGTGTAAAGACATAATTTTATAATAACAGTACAATCGAAGTTTAAACTTAAGTAGTTTTATAAAAAGCACATTATATCCCAAAATTAAAAATGTGATGCAAATTCCTAAAGTAATTTAGGTAAAACTAAATATTCTGATTTCATCAATTTACTGGCGCTCAAACCTGAATGGTATACACAAGTGGATTTTTAAAGTTCTTGCATGCATTATATGGCGTTAGACGCCGCTCTGCGATGGAGACCGATAAATAGTAGATAGTGTAGAATTTAACGAAAGCCTATTACAAAAGGAATTTTCTTGTCAAATGTTTGATTACAATTAAATGCATAGCAACATGGCCGACTCGTGTTTTGACTCGTTCAGAATTTGCTAAATTTTAAATTGTATTTTTTTTGGCTATGTAGCGGTCACAAATATTATTTTGTTTTTGGTATTGTAGTGTTCACGATATATAATAAATGTAAGCACACAGACCAGTGGGGCGCTAGTGTCACTTCTGACACTTCAAACCTGTCATCTGTGGCGTGCAGACGTATCCGTTGAGCTGTGTGCCTACTTACTGATATTTGAATCTTTTATTTAATGCTCACCTACAACTATAGGACATAACAGGTATAGCATATAAAATATAAATAATTTAAAATCAAATAAAAAGAAAGAATGAACTAGCCTATTTACCATATGACTTTTGTACTAACTACAAACTTCCCCGATGAAAAGTGCATCTAACGTAAATAGATTTTTTTCAAATCGAAACACTTGTTCCTGAAATAAACGCATTCAATAAAACCAAGCCATAAAACAACAAAAAATATTTAAATCAATTAAAATTAAAAACTGCAATTTCAATAATAAAACTACAAGTCAGAACTTACTCTAATAAGAAAATATAAATAAGGACAAGAAAATTACCCTGTCATTTCAAATTACAAAGAATTAGCACATTTTTAGCTACATGCCTGCGGTTAAACTTAAGTTTAGCCAACAACCGCTAGGCTAAGCACCGAAGAAACTGGCACTAACCAAGCCTCAAATTACGGTCACACCTATCTTTAGCCGTAACACTTATATATTATAGAATAGTACAGTTCGTTAATCACGGCACAGGCTGAATTTTCATCCTCACTACCTCGATGCCTGGCGGTCGACAATTGTGCGGTTCAAAAGAAATTTCTTCCCACGCACAACAACACTTTGGAATCAGCTTCCAGCAGCGGTGTTTCCGAGTAGATACGATATGGCCTTCAAGAGAAGAGCATATCACTCTTTAAAAGGCCGGCAACACACCCACGAGACCCCTGGTATTGTGGGTGCTTATGGGCGGAGGTAACCACTTACCACCAGATGGACCGTTTGCTCGTTTGCCCCCTACCTCTATAAAAAGAAATGTTCCTTTAGGAGTAAGACCATCAGATGTACCAACAATTACCAGTTATTCCTTCGTATCTGTTGACCAATTTATCTCTTCTATTAAAATCGACACGTGAAACAATTGCGTAATGCACCATACCTCTAGAGGCACCTTCATTCGGGTAATCCCAAATGCAATACAATTACAATTACCCTGTTAGCAGGTGCTCCTAACTAACAACTAGTATAGTGTGGATCACTTGAGAACATTGTGATACTTGAACGCATCTTGCTTGCATTATTGACGTGTTTGATATTTTGACTGATTGATGTAGAGATTTCTTCATGCAATAATTTTTTGTCCAATAAAATGTTATTTTTTTGCGTTTGTCAGAGGACGTGATATTTTTAATAGTAATAAATTCACAAATATAAGATAGAAAGCCTGCTATTGTTACATTTTGTCAACAGGAGGTGCAGTTTTCTTTCGCAAGAATAAAATTTGTCTAAAATCGATTTTTTTTACCCTTATATCCTGGTATTGTTCCGGTACATTGAGGTATTTCTGGTATTACTAGTATTGGTATGGTAAGGTAATGTAGCTATATGTGTAGGTTCGCAACACTATGTTCTTTATCATATAGGTAACGGTTTCTTTTCCAGATTCATAGATGCCATAATAAATGTCGATCAACAATATAGACATTTGTAGGTCATGCCCATCATCTTTATCAATGATAACTAAAACTCTCCTTTCGAGCAAATAAAATATTGAAGACCAAATTATTCAAGCACCATTTAGATAATAAAATATTTCAGTAATAAAACGGTTGTTAGGAAAATTTGAGCGACCCAAGTTTTACAACTTCTAAGGAAGATAAGGCGGCAAGTCCGACCCAATAAAATGTAATTGCACGAAACAAGATTCTTATTAGTTCATCGGCGCTCAAATTAATCCACGGGACATCTTTTAAACCTCGCAAAGCTGGAACATTCATCCCCTTTTATCAGAACGATTGTGCGAAACCACTCAACCCTTTTAAACCCCAATTCGAAATGCGTCCGGTCGTTAGCAGACATTAATGGAATCCAGACGGTTAGTCTGCCGTGAAAATAACAACGATTTGGAGTCTTAGTTGTCGTGAACAACAAAAACGGCGTTGGCAACATGCAGAATGTGCCTGAGGTGCGCTGGCCATGATTAACGACCAGTGATTGCGAAGGCCGGAACTAATTAAGCAACGAGATATCCTTTGCGTTGTTACTACAAATATAATTTGGAGACTCGGTTGCCGTGAACAACAAAAACAGTGTTGGCAACAAGCGGGACTCGCTTGAAGTGTTTGCACTTGATTCAGGATGATTTTAGAAACAAAATGATCATTATAAGTTAAACTTCTCTCTTGAGACGTTTGGAAGGACGCTTCAAATAAAAAAAGGTCTATTGTTACCTCAAAGTATCATTGGAAATTTCAGTTGTAAGGAACAACAAAAAGGTTCAGCCTACTTGCAAAACCTGCTTCACGTATGGGGCTCAATTAGTCCGTGATTGCCAACGCCAGAACAAATTAAGCAATAAGACCTGTGTTGTAACTAGGAGTATTATTTCATCGCCTTTGTAAATTAGCTTTGTGCGACTTTGTGAATAGCGGAAATTAAAATCGTATGCACCTTTGAAGCTTCTGCGACTTTACACTGAAGTTGTAGTTTGAATTTTATCTAAAACAATGCTATGGTGCTGACAATTTATGCTTTTGAATTTATATGAAGATTTCTCTTCTCTTTTCGACTTCATAATTAAACTTTGTCGGAACAAATAATAAAGGGAATACAATAAACAATGGAAATTTTTAAATTCTTCGTTATTGAATAACGAATTATAATTGTAATAGATATAATGTGCACATGTGCTCATGCACAAACACAAACACGAATACACTTATATACGCATATGAAGATACATACACACACATAATACATTATACACTTTACAAGCCATACACAATTATCACCTTATTTAAAAAGTTTAGTGTAATTTTATACATAATAGTCAAATAATTAGGATGTATATTTAAAGCTGTGCAAATTATAAACTCATTTAATTCAGTTTCATATGAATGCTTATTTTGAGCTCGAATAACGAAATTTTAATATGATTAATTACAAAATATGAATCGGATTATAGATTGAAATATTGTATCGAAAATATTGTCAAATGCGCAGATTAAATAAAAATGCAACTAGAATAAGTGTAGTTATGCTGTTTTTATAAATTCTAAAAACTATTTGTCTAGATTTCACATTGTGCATGAGCAAACAATACCTACTCGTAAATATGAACATTGCGTTATTCCACACAAGAATTTTGCAAAAAAGCGCATTCTATTTATACTATTCAGAAAATATGAGGAATCTCTACATTACAGTCCGTTCTGTTTAAACCGCTTTTAAATAAATATCACAAATATTATATAGTAGTATGTTACTTAAAACTTTTTTTCTTTAAATGAAGTAGCTAGTGAGTGTTTTATACCCTTCGAGGCATCTATGTACATATAGCACCACTATCGAACATCAAATCCTGCATAAAATTGCTTAGCAACTAAAAATAACGCATCAATTCAAACACTTTCTTAACATTCGTTCGTTCGTTTCAGCCTAGGTCGTCCACTGCTGGACATAGGCCTCCCCTAAAGATTTCCAATACGACCTGTCACCGGCGGCCTGCATCCAGCGGCTCCCTGCCACTTTGATCAGGTCGTCTGTCCACCTTGTGGGAGGCCTACCTACGCTTCGTCGTCCGGAACGTGGTCTCCATTCGAGAACCCTTTCTTAATATAACTAAGCTTAATTAGACTATAACAAATATTTGTTCTGAAGAAATGATACAAAATACAGCCTATAAATAAAACACATGTATCAAGTCGCGGTTCAAAGGTAAACCCAAGCGTTGAACATACGATGAATAAATAGCGTTGTTCTCGATTTCAGCTAGAGCAAGAAGCTTCTAAAGATATCGTGTTACTCCCTTTTAGAATACCCAGTAGGCACCACGTATAGTAACATCCTTTGGAAATATTGTACATCTGTTACAAAACCTAAAAATGGATGTGAAAGTTATGATAGCTTTATTTGATCTGAAAAATAATATAATAGAACTCGATCGTCAGTTTTTATAAAAGCTTGGATATATTTTCTTTTGCTATGAGTTTTTAGTTTCATTTAGCCAATGCCTGCGTAACTCAGGTCCTCTCGTATGTACAATAGGCCTTCCTGTCGACAAGTTTTACCAAAATTTTTATGTTTGCTAAATTTAAAGTAACGGAGGTCTAATAACAAATTGTTCCTACTACTGGGTCATGTTCATGATTAAATGCATACTTTCCACAGCGGTGTACTATTCTCCTTTTGTATATCTATCCTAAATTTTAAAATCTTTTCTATATGAAATTAGATTAGCATCTTTACTATCGGTGCATCGTTAAGCAACTATATTTAAAGCTTCTATATTTATCGGTCCACAATTATAGAAGATTGAAATATCTAAGGTCAATCTTATTATAGCGACAAATATGGGAACAGAAGGTTATTAAAATAGATTGACTAAGCAGTGACGTATGTAATTGTGATATTTTTAACTTAATATTTTTAGATTACTAAGTACCTCGTGTGGCGATGGATTAGAATATATATGTGGCCACCCTATTTCTACCCGTAAGAGACGACGGAGAGTAATTCTGCTGCATAACATCTTCAGCAATAAAAGAGTGGGAGCCGAGCATTGCACGATCGGGCCAACCTACCACCCCCCCCAGCAGAAGATTGGCGTAAAGCATTATTGCACTGTTTCTACGGTGATCGTCGTTCCTGTATTTCCATGCCGTTTCTACACATTTTATTCCCTTCCTTTCCTTCAAACCGGCCAAGCATCTGTGATACTTTGATGTTGTAGATGTTTACGGGCTGCGGTCAATCACTTAACATGAGCTTACCCATGCTTCGGTTCCCTGCTTTGACATAAAAAAAACTTTCTGTAGAATAATGTACTGTAAGTTATATTAAACGATATTAGTCAAGTTTTGGCCTACAATACCGTAGAAATCAGAGTACAAAGGCACATCGCAGAAGCAGGTTTAAGCATGGATAGGAAAGATGAAAAAAAATTATGATAAAGGACGCGATATCGACAGGAATAATTATGTAAGAAATCTTACTCCTCAGTCACCTAAGCACAGGAGCTCTTCTAAGATCTTAAAATATATTTTAGGTTGAAATATAAACTACTTGTTGTTTACGAGCACGTGTCTCGCCTTTTCAAAGGTAATCGTTTTGATACCAGCTTACGGAGGTTTAAATTTACGATCAGAATTATTCAATTATCATCAGTCGCGTCCGCTGTCGGATGTTTCTTATTTTAATTGATGTATCGGCGCGGAAAATATTTTTATGAAATTTGTAAAATGACAATACACATTTTCTTATGCTTTGCTTTCAGTATTATCACAGGCACCTAAACGTAAGTAAAAGTAAATATGTAAGGTATTTATTTTTCAATAATAAAATATTCTACGAATATAAATGCGAAAGTTTATGAGTATGGATGGATGTATATTTGTAACTCTATCACAAAAAAAATACTGGACGGGTTTAGATAAAACTTGTTATACATATAGGTAAGGATAACACATAGGTTACTTCTAATCCTGGCATCCCGCAGGGTCAAATTTTGTCAGCGTGAAACCGTGAATAAACCTACTAATATTATAAATGTGACAGTTTGTAAAGAAGTATGTATGCACGTTTGTTACCCTTTCACGCAAAAGAACTGAACGGATTCTGATGAAACTTGGTATACATATATATATATAATTATTAATTTACATCACATAAACCACTCAGGCTTGTACAGATGCAAAAGAATAGTCTACTATATAATAGTCTATCAATGGTGAAAAAGCAAAAAAGAAAAGATACAAAAAGGGAAAATCAACTTAATCTAATCGAAGTTGGGTTATTACTTATGTAGGACTTTTTGGAATAAGAGCTTCCAAAAAGTGTTTTTTTAGTTTATTTTTGATGTTTTGTGTTGTTAGATTGAAACGGAAATTTTGCTGTAAATTATTAATCAGACGAGGAACAATATAGCATGTTGTCCGTTCACCGTATGCATTTTTCGCAGGTAAGGGTTCAGAAAAACATATCGGCTACTTTTATTCCCGGGGTTGCCACGTGATCAGTAACGCTGGTGAAATTACGGAGTGCGGCTAGTACAACCCCAAAAATTAATATTCGCTTGCTTTATTTTGATCTTTTATTTAATTTGAAATATTGCGACTGAAAATACTATTTGCAATGTAATTTATTCTGACTATATGGACACTAAAAATTCTAAACAAAAATTTAAGAAAAGAAATAATTTAAACTTGTACAGCATTCACATTCCATCAAAACGGCAAAATAAATGCCGTGACATCTTTCACAAAACGCGCCCGTAAACATTCTGTTCGCGCAAAAATATCTGCATTGTGTGGTTTAAAACGTGCACTTTTTCTCTATTTACCATGATTCCGAGCGAATAGCCCGAAAACTTCAACTTTCCTCCTCTAAGGTGTGAAAGGAGGTTTTACGTTGAAAAACCGCTTTTAAGATAACACCGTATAATCAGTTGCATCAATCTCTATTGCTGTATAGAAAGGCGGAGGCAATGTATTCATTTTCAATATACGGCTTCTATACTATTTGTTTACTTTGATAGGTGAAAAATATATTTCAGGGCCTTGGAATACTAACTGACACGTTTATCAGGCGATGTATTTTTCATCATGTCCCCCGCATTCTTGCTTATTATGCTATGATAACTTTTTGCCAAAATATAGTGCAGTCTTCTTAATCGGTAAAGGCACCGACTTTGGATAGATTTCGAAAATAAAATAAAGTTATTTTCTACTTATTAGTGTAAGGAAGTCGGTTCTGTTTTTTGGTAAAAATCTTACCATTTTTAGAGACTTTTTTCTTTTTTTCATACTTACTTTCGTTATCACTTCAAAGCTAGTCACATACATTTAAACTTTACCGCAGATACTGTTGATTTCAGAGGAGTTCCCTGGAATATCTTTCACATGGATGATCAGATCTATACCAATTTTTTTACGGAACCACGCTGACAATCTACCTTTTCGAATCCAAATCGGTTTATAAATGCCGAAGACACGCGGTAAATCATAAAAAAAATACGGCCGAATCGATCCTTTTTTTGAAGTCAGTTAAAAACTAAACACAAATATGTATAAATATAATACTTTAAATGTGCCCTCTTACAACATACCTACCACCTATTCTTGGCACATAAACACCCTTACTTTAAATAAATCATGAAAAAATACTGTCCTAAACGTATTATCTCATATGACTTTAGGCAGCTCATAAAAAAAGGTGAAAAACGTAATTCAATTCCATTCTGTCTGTGAACTTGTATTAAATTAAGGTTAGTATTTTCTTGTTTGTTTAACGCGAGTACTTTTCATATTAAATAAAATACTTTTTAAAGGATTTTAAACACGGTTTATTACACAATTATTAATTGAAATAAAGGCTATTGTAACATTATGTAGCGTTCATCAGATAAACGTTTTATATCACACTTATTATTTCCCGTTTATAGAAAAGTCCCTTCTATTTTTAACTACTAATGGCGTATAAAAATAATAATCTATCGTTATTGTATTTATAGAAAGGGTCCATTATGTCATAGTTCAATTTACTTCTTTTGTGACCATTAATGGCGCAAATATGGAACGTAAATGTATTCCAAGAAATTCTTCATGGTTGACGTCTAAATATATAATTTACTTGAATTGCGGTCCATAATTTTGGTAAAATATTTGTCCCGTAATAATATATAAGTTTCTTACATAGCTAGCGTTTCATTTGTTTACAGGACATTCAGAACATGTACCTACATGTAAAAAATTATTAAAAGTTAGATGGTTATTTGTTCTCAACCTTTTTTAATCCTCCATTGACCCACGTTGCCGGCCAGCTGATACGTCACGTAAACATGAAGTTCAATAAATAAATCATATTAAATTAACAAAGCTTCGCCGACCCTTTTCATTATTTTTTACCTGTTTAGGTATGTACCTAAACACGTAAAAAGTAATGAAAAAAGAACATGTGTTCTGAATGTCCTGTAAGCAAATGAAATGCTATATGTTATACACCAATTATTCAATAAGAGCATTATTTATAATGCCCAGGAATTATGAATAATTACGGGATATATCGAACCTAGTGATAAATTATTATCTAAACTTCATTTTTTATCACATTGTTTGTTCATTATGAATGCGCGTAGGAAGGAGTAAGTGTATGTTTAGTTTTCATTGAAGTGATTGTGACAAAAGGACACCTTAGCCATAATGACTTTGATGAACAATTTACTATCTTTAATTTCTATTTTTTTTTTAATTTTCTATAGAACTAGGATTGACCAAAATCTTTTAAAATTTTTTAGTCCACGCGATCGAAGCGGGTGGAAAGCTAGAATTAAATAAATAAATTTAAGGAACAAACTTGGAGTACAAATAAAACATTCACAAACCTGCTTTTAGTCTGCTCATACTAGCAGAATCAATAGTCGAACGGAACGGAAAAACAAAGCAGGCGTAGCGAGAATGCGGACAAACCCATAATCTGGCACAATATAAGTTTTCAGTGCTCTGTACGGATAATCTCTGTAAATCTGTGGAAGCCGCTAATCCAGAGCATTATACGACTTCACCCACAATCGCTGTGAAAACTATCTAATTAACGGATTTTTTACATACCTGATGCCCGATCCTGGGGTACATGGCACAGATATAACAAGATTACCAACGTGTTTACATAATGCGACTTGACTTCCTTGTTGCAGAAGTAAGCTTGTTTTGCTTTGAAAAGTTCGCGTAATTATCTAACGGCTGTTAAATTAAATTATGACTATGTATAATTCATTGACTCAAAATATACTAAGCAATAGCTTTTACGTTTTCATTGTACAAATATCGTAACATTCATTCCTCATACAAGTCGTTTTATGTACTTTTACGTGGTGTAAATTTTATGAATAAAAATTTAAATAAAAAATTATTCACAAATCATTAGTTTTTTTTTAATTTGACATTTCCATGGGCTCTTTACGTGTCGTGATGTGTTGCAATCGAATGTAATTGGAAATAGAGGTCCATGTAAAATAAGACGTTGTGGCCACTCCTAGGCGTATACCATTCCTTCATTTTTGGTGGGACTTTCTACCTGCCATGTCTAAAAAATGCCCCGCTACACACCATTCACGTCTGCAGTTTCTTGTCGGAATAATTGTATTGAAACTGAAGTCGAAAATATCAACCTCTAATGAGGCAGTCGAGTCACTTTGATCATCATTACTTTTATGAAAATATACGTCGTATATTCTGAATGGTTATAATTTGTAAACTTACCAAATCATCATTGAAATCATTACCTACATCGAAGGGCTTATTAAGCCTCATTAGTGAATTGTAAATGTTTCCCCAATTCGCGTTAGTCCCCCAGAGTTCCAACTTTATTCGTCTTGTAAGGTTTTATTCAATCCTTTTGTGATTAAGTTGAAGCAATCATTGACATTTGCCTATAAGTAATCGGATTGGGAAATCAAAGTACTAACAAATTCAATAATAGCCAATCTACGAAGCACTTGTGACTTTGATGTTACATGCCATCACTTGATATTGTACGTTACAAGTAGGGTTCGGTTTGTTTATAATTAATTATTTATTAAGGGGAATTACAAGGCAGGAACTATGCATGTTTGGTTCTTACATTAGGCATACATAAATTCTTAAAAATATTTGTAATTATTCAACATATATCTGTGCCATTCAAAAATACCGATGCACGAAGGCGTTCGCTTCACTGTATAGGAAAATCACAAAGATTCAATGTATAAATTAATAACATTACTGTATCGGCATACAACAATTTGAAAACATTATAGACAACAATGTAACAGTTGTACATTGCACTATGTCAATTAAAACAATATTATAGTTCTTTATTGGAAACTTAAAAGTGCGAACAATTGCTATAGTCTACAGTTGCCTAAGAGTGTCACTCTTGATGATATTATAAAAATAGTACATGATACAACATACAAATACATAAAGAAGATTTTCTCTTTATACCTAGTAGAAGTGAGCTAATATTTAGAAAAGAATACTGACATTTTACTCGTTACCTTAATTTGCAAACGCTGTATTATTTCTTAGATTCTGTAGCATATTTCACCTTTTTTCTAAAAGTTTTAATACAAAATTGTAGAAGCCTCGTCATTGAATAAATAGATCACGTCTATTCAATGTTCAACACACCTGATAAAAATAATAACGTTCACAAAATCATCTGAGCGAGTTTTAATCATTTCAAAGCAACGAAATTATTATGAAGCAACTACTAGCGTTGATTTCAAAGCCTCAATATTTCAAGCTTTTATATGCGAAATGTTTTAACTGGGGCAAATCATGCCGGTAAATGCAATGTGACCCAAATCTGTGGAATCATACCCAGGAGTGAGATGACATTATCTGAATAACATAACGGTTTTCGGTTCAAGATCTTTTGTAAGGGAAAAGAATAAGCCGCTATAAAATGTGTATTTTTTGTATTTTTTTGTGGATTGATTTGGAAGATTTGATTTAGAACCATGTTTTTTATTAAGTAAAAGTGATCACTACAAATTTGTATAAGTAGTTAAAATTAAACATTAGTTTTGGGTATCAATCTGGTCAATTAAAGATGATTGTATTCTTTAATAATCGAAAATATAAACTATCAATCAGTATATAAATACTGATTGATAGTTTATATTTATCGTTTATTAAAGTTATCCTTAAAATAAGTAGAAATCACGCCTTTTATATAAAGACAAACACATATTTTTTATACCTTCAATCCCACTATATTAACAATTTTTACAATGATGATTTATTTATTTACACACGACCGGCTTCGTACATCATCGTCAAGTAGTTAAATTTAATTTTAAAAAATGTGTTTGTCTTTATATTAAAGTAATTATATGCAATTCCATCAAGAAGTATCAATACAAAGTATAAAGTATATAGAAATCACGCCATTTGGAAAACGAAATCAGTATCTGTAATTAAAACAGTCTGTAGAGAAAACCTTACTACATGTGAAAAAACCACACAACTTGAAGTTTATTATTTTTCCCCAAAATAAAAAGCACTAGGAAACTCCCACAAAATGAACTTTAATCCAAATAGCATTTAAAATGTTAAGTCGGCTTTCAGCGCTAAGAGAAAATTACTAACTTGGCCGATTGCCACTGTGAGTAAATACCCCGATTGTTACATGTAAACTGAATAGTTATAGGCCTATATATCTCGTAGACCCTCATGTTACGAGCTCAAGCATCTTGGCGTTTTCTCGCGTATTAAGTCCGAGATAATATAATGTGGTTATGTAATCCTTTGTACTGATTCATTTGGGGTGAAACTCTCATTTTCCTTAATGGGGCTTGGCTATTTCACAGCTGTTTCACTGATCAAATATTCTTTATGGGGAAGTCGGTTAGTTCTGTTTGACCCAACACACTGTTATTTTAAGTTTATTCGCGTTTTCCTCCTTAAGAAACGCATTTTACTAAATATTTTTTGATGATTTTATAAAATTTGTAAATGTAGTATTTTTTACGTAATTACACATTTTCTTTTGCCTAAACTATTTATGAAATCAAGATTGGATAAAAATACTAAAGTTATCGTCGGACAAAGGTTTTCATACTTAACTCTGAGATCTCACTTCGCTTGGTCGTAAAGTAACTCTATCTGCCCGTCTGTCACTTCTTCCCATCTAAACCACTGAACCGAATTGAATGAAACTCTATCTATACAAATTCTGTTATATTCCGAGAAAGAACGTAGGAAACTTTATTATCATAACACATGATTTATTATCTGAAATCCCATTGCAACTTGAAGTGTAATATAATATTATCTTCGATTAAACAATTATCTTTAAATTTATCCGTATACTCTGATAACATTTTCTTTACATTAAATTCTTTCGCATTAAAATAATATTTCTTAGGCCTGGTATCTTACCAGTACAAATAAATGACTAGTCCAATATTTTCTTAGGACGGCACTGAAATTACACAGCCTTTGTGTGTGATAACATAACCTATGTCTTGTTAACTGAAACAGAATAATCTACATTATAAGAGCACAGAATTTTCGTGTATCTTTTATTTAAAAAAATAATTGAAAATCATTAATTTGGCAAAGACACGTTAAAAATAATTATTGACCTATTTGAAAATGGAGGTTTCTCTATACGAGGCGTACTTTTTAATTGATAACCAAATACCTGGAAAAATTATGTAAAAATAATAAAAATATAAAACTTTATAATATTAACCAAAATTTCTAAACTACATACATTTTAATTTTCTACTATCTATTTTAAAATACCTTTTATGTACAGTTATTTTTATATTTCAATTATTATTGATTCAGTCGTGACTCATGCCCTATTCGGCACATTAAAAAAGCGGCAAATTCCAATTCAATAGGCTGCAAATTCGTGGTAGAGGAATGCAGAATAGAGTAAAAGTAGTAGTAGTAAAGTAAAAAGGTATCCATGTTTATTTCTCAGTAATAATGAAAGCAGGTGGACGCATTCTTTAGTTTTTGTCCCGTCTTTAAAAAGCTAGATCCGGAGCTGTAATAAAATTAATTATACTTGCTCAAGTTAAAATAAAAATGGTTGATATTTACAATTTCATGTAGTCAAAGTGATGCAAAGTAAACATAGTCAGTAATAATCCGACATAAGTCGTAGAAAATATTCGAACGCCAGCGAGATGTTACGTATAAATTATAATGTATTCACCTAAAGCAGGTCGTGTCCAGGTAAGTAAGTGAAAATCCTCATTCCATCCTGCAATATTATTTATTACTAGCTTTTACTCTCGCCGCTGTACTAAGTTAAGATTATGTCTTGTCAGCACTGCATTTTATTCTTCGTCTTCAGTTGAAGAGCCAAGAAGTTGCAGGCTATAAGCATCTGAAGACTGGTTTAAGTCTGTTAGAAGAACGGGTGAGGTCTGTATGTCGCCTAAAAAAAATAAATACTCTAGAGCAGCGATGAGCCATGTTAAAAACATACACATAAAGGTCTTTACACAAATTTTGCGGCGTGATGAATATTATTTATTCACTTGAACCTTTTTTAGGGCTGTCAAACCTTAAAGTAAATACAAACTATTGTTTAAAGTTCTCGTACGAAAATAGTTTATTACGTTACTGAAGATCGGTCTAATTTGTGAGTAAATAATTGATATAGTGTAGAAAATAAATATCTGTGGAACTTAGTGAAGTATTTTTTTACAAATAAATCAAGAAGCAGTTCCATCAAGAGGAACTATACAGAATACATAACTATACAAAGTATAAATTAGGATATTTTAAGGGTTTTTTATTATTTACGTCGTATCAGAAAAGTACCTACTACATGTCACAAAACTGAAGAAGGTTATGTCATGAAGTAAAGTCTTACATCAATTTAGAAGAAATATCAATTGAAAAAATAACGCCGAAATAACAAACAAAATTTTTTTCACCAGCTCCTAGACTAAAATCACATTTATTATTATGTTTTCTTTGTTTTTACAAAAAACGAAAACGATCAAATTGTAAAAATTTCGTCTTTCATTTTCATTTTAATATATTTATCTCAAAAAAATATCGTCGGTAAATTCTATAGAAATTTAATATTGAAATCGTGTAAATAAAGACTTACTGGAATTATGCTAAGTCATTTACATAATCTCGAATTCAAATACGTAAGAGTTCCGCTAATTTTATTTGTTTCCCCGCAAAATTAAATAAGGTCAGAGCATTATTAAATTTTAAAAACACACTTGCGTGTCCGTTTTGTCTAATGAAATGAATTATTCTAATGTAAGGTTCCTAGAGTCTGTTTATGTGACTACTGGCTTACGACCTAGTTCCTTTTCATACAAATAGATGTCGTATTGTAATTACTATATGACCTAAATTCAAGTAGCAAACTATTTCGCTGTTCTTATATTGGTTCTTATATTGATATTGGAAAGAGTGGGAGCCGAGCATTGCACGATTGGGCCAAGCTCGCACCGGTGTAAGTACCACCTCCCCGCAGAAGACCGGCGTGAAGCAGTGTTGCAATGTGTTTCGTACGGTAAGCGGGTGCCCGGAGGCCTGTATTCCCATCCCATTCCTGTCCCGTCCTGTCCTGCTCCTCTCCCAACTTCCTATGATTAATCCTCTCCTTATCCCCTCCTCTTCCTTCAAGCCGGCAAGGCATCTGCGACACTTTTATGTTGCGGATGTTCATGGGCTGCGATCGGTCACTTAACATCAGGTGAATCACATGCCCCGCTTGCCTGCTATAACGTTAAAAAAAGAAACCTTCCTCCATCAGAAGATTGGCCTTGTTCATGGGCTGTCGTCTGTCACTTAACATCAGGTGACCATGCCAGTAAAGTAGGCAAGCGGGGCGCGCCTACTTAAGCATAAAAAAAAATTAAAAATTTAAGAACCGCGGAGAATTTCAAAAAACATTGTAGTTTAGTGTATTGTATGTAGCGAATGTTTGTGCATGTTTTATAGAAACAATCTAATGATAGACTAAAATTAACTAGTAACGTGCGGCGTAAAAGTTAACGCGTTTTGCGTGTTTAAAGTTTCAAAACAAATAATTTAAATTCATAAAAGCACTGCTTTTTCCTTATTTGAAATTTAAAATCATCGTTTTGATATTTTAAATATATTGAATTTTTAATTATACTTTTTTTCAAATGTGAAGATAGAAAGCAGTTGTTTGGTTTGTTTAAATAACACTAATCTCAGGAACTAGTCCAATTTGAAGAAATATTTTAGTGTTAGAATATTAATCGAGGAAGGCTATTTATCATTATGTTATTAATATTAAGCACACTAATAGCTAAAAAGCTGATGAGTATATATTTTGCGATTTGAAGAAAAAGTTTATTTTTGAAACTATTCAATTTGGGTGCCGTTATTACACTCTCGGGTAGACCATTCCACTTTCTTACAACACGGTTTGATAAAAAGTGCCTCATGAGGTGCCTATGGAAGCAAAACTGCACGTTGCAAATAGTCATATATTATGCTCCTATTTCACACAGATCTTCTGTGAGTGTAATTACTTTAATGTTGCAAGATCGACCCAATTCATACCCCATTGAAGCAAAGCTCAACCACTCTCAAAGGTACACAGTAAGTAACTGTTGAACAACTTAACCATCAACCCTTTTTGCTCACCGTCATGTCACACCGCTCTCATTAAAAAAGATCTGTACTTACAACCACGACTCGACAGCAAGGACGTTTTATTCCATTGTTGTCCCTTTTTATTAGCTCGGGGCGGATTTAAGCGGTAAAAACTGGATCCAGTTGTTTTTGTATTAACTGTTGGATTCCATTAGAATTTTCGGTTTAGGGTCCGTCCTTTTGGCCAGCGGCGGAGTGTTTTTGTAACACCCCCGTATTTCGTAACAGTTCATTAATTTCGATTCTTCTGATCAAAAAGAAACAGTCCAATCTGGCTAGATAGTTTTTGTGGGGCAAGAAGTATTTTGCTAACTTAATTGATTTCTTGTGTGATCGAAAAGAAACTGTCTAATTCGTCTGGATAGTTTTTGTGGGGCAAAAGATATTTTACTTTCTTAGAACCTGTCCAGACAGTACCTTTAGCGTGCGGGCGCACCCGCTCGTATCCATTCGCGCGAAATCGAGATACTAGAGTAACATATATTCCATCTAGTACTACTGCTTACTGTAGCACGTACACTGGCTCGCAAGTGTATTCACTTTCAATAAACGGAACGCATAAAATGTGTGAGTCGAGATACTCAAGCGCAATGGGCTGTGCTCAGTACTACGCGCGTACCCTTTGTAAGTGGACGGATTTAGAAATGAACTTCTTGAATAAAAATAATACGTCAAGAAGCAATTAAAAGTAAGCAATGCTTGCTGCGAGACAAAGTAGTAAAGTATATTATATTATATTATCCACTAGCTGAGCTCCGCGGTTTCACCCGCGTATATATCCCGTTCTCGTAGAATTTTCGGGATAAAAATTCTTCTCCTTCTCCTTTCCTGGGGTTTCAAAAATCTCTGTACAAAATTTCATTCAATTCGGTCGTGTAGTTTTGGAGCGTATTCAATACAAACAAACAAGTTTTTCCTCTTTATAATATTAGTATACATAAACTTTGGCTCCCAATAATGTAAAAGTTCCTACTTCTATAGCCGAAACTTGTTTAGATTTATCAAGTTATTTTAAGCTTTACTCCACGACACCTAGTATTAGTTGAAAAGCATCGCTCGCAGTTATAATTCCTCAAAACTTTAAATTTCATCAGCGATACCGTTAATTACGATTTCTGTAATGACAGCGCAAATATTTTATGAATAACAAATGAGTGCAACAGGATTTTATGTAGCCAAATAACAATTTTAATGAGGCGTCTGCTAACTTGAATAACGCGGTGAAAGCATTCATGTTCATAGTTTTTAATAGCGGCTTTTAATCATTTTAATGTGTTAGGTTTGCGAATAAAGTGCAGGTAAACATTTTAATGTATTTCAGTTAAGAGAATATTGCTTGTGGTATAATGTGATTTATTTTTTATTCATACAAATATTTGCAATGTACTATATCAGATACTAGCTGATCCGCGCTGCTTCGCTCCCGTAGCAAAATGTTTTATATAGCCTATGTTACTCGTGGATAATGTAGCTTTCGAATGGGGAACGAATTGAATTTTAAAATTGGTCCAGTAATTATTGAGCCTAATCATTACAACCAAACGAAGAAACAAACAAAGTTTTTCTCTACATAATATTGAAAGAAAAGAAAGATAGAAAGAAAATTCGTTTATTGCCAACAATATAAATAATTAACACAAGCAACATACAAAAAAAAAGTTGGTGGCAAATGGGACCAACCTCAGCTTGTGCTTCTCGAATCGATCGAGCAGCGCTGATTTTCAGGCTGAATTTTTACTGAATTGAATTTGAATTTTTACATTGCGTATTATTGTGGAGTAAAAAAAATTAATTGTCTTTGTCTCTAGATCTGTAGCACTAAGGTTAATTGATACAAATTTATGAAATATTAGTAATGAATTAATCAGATTGAAATGTGTAAAAGTAAGGATTAAAAGTGTCTTTTAAATTAATGTAAATTACACCGTACAAATTTTCTGACACCATAGTCAATGATTGCTTTTAATCGAAGCTATAAAACGCCCCTCTTTTTCTCACATTTTTTGTAATACATATTCTTTACATCTTCTGAGACAGAAGGCATCAATAAAGTGATAACACTACAGATTACTAATATTTCAGATCGTACTATACGTTTATATTTTAAAATTCGAAATAAACATTAATTATCTATCTATACTATTAATGTTATAAAGATTTGTTTGTTTGTCTGTATTGAATAGTTTCCGAAACTACAGAACCGAAGAGATTCTTTGCCATCCCAGGCATGACAAAGGATATATTTTTATCCCGGAAATCCTACGGAATAAAAACTACTGTTTTTCCGAATACTTTCAATAGTTTTATCAAAGTTAACCCTACAAAATACAAATAATACTTTAGTATAACACTACATAAAACAAATACTGTAAACAACCATCAATTAGGGTTCATTCACCATAAGGCGGGCTATTAATTAGCCAGAGTCACTCGAAGCGATCTGCGGAACCACCTGATTGATGAACGGCTAACTACTAACCAAGTGTTAAAGATACATTGTCAACCACATCCCTGATATCCTACTACTATTATAAAGGCGAAAGTTTGTAAGTATGGATGTATGGATGGATGTTTGTTACTCTTTCACGCAAAAACTACTGAACCGATTATGATGAAACTTGGTACACATATAGATAAGGGTTCAGAATAACATATAGGCTACTTTTTATCCCGTAGTTGTCATTAAATCAGAAGTTACGTGGGTGAAACCGCGGGGTACAGCTAGTATACAAATAAAATCGTTCGAAACTACTACTTTTTAGACTTCACTCACGATAATTTAAGGTAGATAAATAAAAGTGGGGGCACATGTATTCTTACCGTCGCCACACTGGCAAAATCCATTTCTTTTCATTACACACAAACATGCAAACTGTGGCGTTAATTGACCGAGCGAAGCGAAGAGCGAAGGTCTCAGAGTCGAGATGGATGAGTGAGATGTATGTTTGTGTGTTTTTATGTAAGTATGACAAACTTTGTCCGATGATAACCTGAGTATTTTACCGATAAACAAAGAAAAATAATGTCGAGTTTAAAGATGAGTTACAACGGTGAAGGGGTTACGAAGATAAGTGTCAAATAAGTGAATGTTTGTCCGAGGATATCTGGAGTATGGTTTATCTGATCTTGATAAAAATGAGTGACATCGGTGAAGGAAAAGGAATATAGGGTGGGGGGAGATTGGTGAGTGAAATAGGCGATAGAATAAAGTTCAACCGAATGGCTGTGGATTAATTTGCTATCGATAAAAATCTGCCGCTGTCATTCCATGGTAAATCAAGTTCCTGTGAGTTAATTAAATTGAGCTTAAATGATTTCTTCACACCGCATTAACAAAGCGTGGCACGTTAAGGCACACTTATTTCTCATCTGGATGTAGTCGAAACAAAAACCAGGTAGCAGTTGGCTTCCCTCAGGGAGACTGACTCTGATAACTGCAAGTGGCACAGCGAATGTTATTTCCCTACTTTTAAAAAATAACCTTCATGTAACATCACAGTAAATATAAATGTTACTGTGTTTTGTCTAGTAATTGCTGATGCAAATGGAAATGAACGCTTATTTACATGCGATATTTTTGTTCTGAAAAACAACTAGTCCGAATATTATGTGTACATAAAAATGTGCATTTATATATCTCAGAGTAATGATTTTAAAATGGACACAGATTTAACGTTCCATCAGCAAAATGAAACGTTAATTAAAATTAATGATCTTTATATCCAATTAATTGAGTAATGACAACTGTTTGAATGGTAGAAAAGTAATATTACATTTACGTTTTGGAAACAGTGAAATGACGAACTTCGTAACATACATAAATCTTACTTAACATAGTCTGAAGAATTAATACAGCCATTGCACGAAATTGTCACAGAGAAATCAACCCGAATCTCGTTCGATAAATGTCAACATTCTCCGCTTGTGTCTGAAAACACACCTTTGAAGGAAAACGGTTTTTTGACTGATCGATGCGAGTCTAAAGGGCCAGGCGATTGTATGTTTGTGTGCAAGTATGAAAAACTTTGTCCGATAATAACTTGATTATTGTTTTTCTTCTTGATTAAATTTCATAGGCGAATAGTTTAGACAAAAAATCTATGTCTAGTTTGAGCAAAATGCGTGGAGGGTTTACGAAGATAAGGGGGTCAAATAGGTGAATATTTGGCCGAGAAAAACTGCCACGTAGCTGCGGTTAAACTTAAGTTTTACCTCGAACCTCAAATATTAGCCGGCACCTACTTTTAGCTGTAACATATATATTGATTTTATATACGAATACATGCTTCAAACCATCTTAGATATTTTTTAATGGTGGAATTTGAGTTTTTACGAAGTTGTGACGTGGTTAGTTTTTTCTATTTTCAGTTTCTATGCATTCCATCTTTAATTTTTAATATTGTCATTCATACATAAGATAGTATTTATTAATTGAAGATCTCGGTTACACCTTCTAAACTCCAAAGTTCTTAGAAAATTTAACGTAATGCGTTTCAATATCACAACATTAAAATTGCATACATCTTATGCACATACATTTAAAGTTGCCCGGTCCCGCTCGTATTGAAACATTTTTCATTCTGAACTAAAACATTTTTCATAGTCGCCACTAAAAGAGTTAAGGCACTTGCAAACATCTGGGCGACAGACAATTACGGAGTACGTCTGATGTCGGCTTATAAGCTATAAAGAAACAGTGAGCTAAGAATTTCCTTGCCTTTGAAACTCTACTAGAGATTAATGATGCAGAATGTTTAGATACACGCGTTATATAATTGACATATTTAAATTACTAGTGGCTCACTCCGAGAACGAACTGGCGTTGCTATTTATTAATTAAGACCTTTGATTTGATATTGCATTTTCTAGGGTTTTAAACAATTTCTATATATTAACTGAAAGGTGACTAGTGATCCATCCACAGCTCAATCCGCTGGTCGTTCTAGTTATTATGACTTAGGCATTCGCTAAGAAAGGATTTTGATCCAATCCCATGGGAAGAAGAAAAACGCGGGGCACAGCTAGTTTCATATAAATTGGTTCAGAGGTTTAGCCGTGAAGAAGAGACGGACATACAGACAGAGTATCTTTCACATATGTATTGTACTAATAACTCTACTACTATATTCATGCAATTAAAGATTTCATTTCATTTCATAATTATACTATTAACGAAAGAAGTAAGGATAATAAAGCAGTGAGCTAACAATTTTCTGGGGCTTTCAAAATTTACAGGAAATTAATGTTAAAGTAGATGTATTTACGTGTTATGGTATTGACATTTCAAATTTACTAGTATAGGTTGTTAAAAAGATGAAGGTTTAATCTAACTCCTCATATGACTAACTATTTTTTAGTTTTATATACACTGAAAGTTCAACGACAATATATCAAATTGTGATTTACTTACCTAAAGTAAGTCACAAATAAATATATTGTCGTTTAGAAGTAATTAGTTTCATATCATTTTAATATATTATTCTGAGAATGGACCGACTGTTGACGATCCTCTCTTGACTTTGACATATTTTTGCCACGAGAACGAAACATTATGACAAATACACAAGATGAAAAGAGATAGATAGCTGATTGTCAAATCCACAGTCGTACTTAAGGTGAATGACCTTCATCTATAGATAATTAATAAGAAGCATAGCTTTAATAGAAAATATTTTTCTCAGTCAGAATTGAGATCAACCTACCATTTCCCTGTATCAATACGATAGTCAGAAGTATAAAGCAATCTTATTGAACATTTAAATTAGAAACATTTTCATCGTCGCAGTGAATTCTATAAGAATATATCCAAAGTTGAATAGAAATGAAGCACGCGAGTCGAATGTGAAATGATATAGGACAATTATTATATGCTTCTTGTGCAATTCAGGACTAAAAATAGAATAATATCTAAAAGTATAATATCTGCGCGAACTCCAAGTTGCTGACTGTCGAGAGGTGGCACAAGACCGAGACCGATGGCGTGCTCTTGTATCGGAGGCCAAGACTCACTTTGGGTCGCTGCGCCAGCAGAGTAAGTAAGTAAGTAATCTATAAGTATACATCTAAACATAACGCTAGGGGCGCGAGGAACAATTTTGGCTTCTGCGGACCAAATGTTCTGAAACCGCCGATCTAAATGGTACGTGCGACGCTTAAATAATTATGTAGTTTTATAATAGCCCTGTATTACCATCCCATTCCTCTCGCGTCCTGTTCTTATTCTCTCCCCTTACTTGAAGCCAGCAAAGCAGACGTCTGTCGTGTAGCAGACTTTCATGTTGTAGATGTTCATGGGCTGCGGTCAGTCACTTAACATCAGGTGAACCGCATGCCCTGCTTGCCTGCTATAACATAAAAAAACACAAGTCCTTACTTGTGTTTTTTTTTAAAAAAGGAATGAGTATTAACATGTAATCGTTTTTTAAAACCACGATTGTATTTTTTCTTAAGAATGAAACTATATATTTTCTGAAAAACTTATTCCACCGAGATGATTAATCACATCAAAACAAACAAACAGCCTTTCTTATCTTCTAATAAATTGCTAATTAACAAATCTTGTATAAACCCACTTAGGAGATGACTTCCAACAAATTTGCGAATCATGCCGCATCCATCAATCTGTTCCTTCATCTATACTGACGATTTTAATTAATAAATAGGGCTGGGTATAAAAAATCTTGATGACGATGCTAGTCAGATATGGGCATTTCATAGATTCTTTTGAGACAGCGAGAAAATTTTTTGAGGAGATAAATTTTAAACAAGGTAAAAAATTAATTTTTAAACCTCAGAAGATAAAGTCGTCAACTTTGTTGTTGATGGCTTGCTATAACTGAATTAAAATGTTAATGTTATTTTTTAAACTCTTATATAAATCTTAAGATATAAGCTGTTGTAGAAAGAGAAAGCATTTATTTGACGGACGTGATATAACACTTCATTTAAAACATACGCAAAAATACTTTTACAATTACAAAAAATAAATAAAGTCAAGTTAGGTTTGACTTATTATTATTCAGTGCACGCAGTTATCCTGAACCTTTACATAGGTAAAGGTTCAGAACACATAGGTGTATACCAAGGTTCATCACAATCGGTTCCGTAGTTTTGGCGTGAAAGAGAAACAAACACACGTACATACATACACCCTCACAAACGTTCGCATTTATAATATTAATAGGATGAGCGAGAAAGTCTTCAAAAAAGTAAAATGTTGAATAAATTCTATCGTACTTCTAACGGCTTTTATTTTAGTATTTAGGTTTTGTTTAATTTACGTGTTGATCTTTTGCAGGGAAATTAGTTATGCTATATGAAATTGAAGGCTTTCTTGCTCATTTTCCACTTTTTCCATTATTGAGTGACCTAAATCAGTTTCTTTTTAAGGGTGCGAATAATAATTGTATTCCCTCGAAATGCCCTTAAAAATATCCCTGCCTTTTGCGTCGTAACTTAATTAAAGTGCAGTGATTAAGATTCCTTTCGCCGCGTTATTAAGGTTTAAGATGTTCAGATATTACAGTAACCTTGTGAAATACATTAAGGGCAAAATTGCATGTAAAATTTGTTAAGTAGTGTCTAAAATGCATTTTCAAATGTGTTCCTTCCATTTACAAACGAACTTAGGTATTTGAGAAGACTTAATATTTTTTCTAGTGCATGCGATGGTATTAAATATTAAATTTAGTCATGTTGAAAGCATGTTGGACTATGACATTAAGGCCGGCCTCACACATGCTGAATATCTGTCTAAATTCAGGATCTGGTTTCAGATCCTTACAGGTCGAATCTTAATCCTTACTTAAGAAATTCAGATTCTGAATTTCTCCACAGCAATCCAATATTGTATTTCACACCGGCCTTTCTAAATTAAGAAACTTTAATAGTATATGTTGTATACAATTCTTAAGTATCATAGACTTATAATTGCAAAGAATTTAATTGGCTCTTAGTATTTAGTTTTTTGTTTAATATGGATAGTTTCGCAAAAAATATTTGAATACTAATAATAGAAATAATTATGCGCTGAAATAAAAAATTCAGGATGATGGATTTTTTTTCACAATTTTTCCTCATTGATGCGTAATCTCTGCAATTAAGAAATTTCGGCTAATATGTGCGATATTAGCCGAAATTTTTTAAATGCAAAGATTACGTATCCTTAACTATGCCATAGCAATCGCCTTCCTATTTAATGAACTAATAATTATCTAGGAAGCAAGGTTTCATAGTCAGCCATTTTTATGAAAATTATTAAATAAACTCATAGACGCTTTTAACCCAGTAACTTTCTGTTGAAAGTATTAATGCTTTGATACAGTATAAGCCAAGTTTTGCTTTCAACAACATAATACCTTTATAGATAATTCCTAAGGCGAGTAAACTTTAAACTTAACTTCAACAATAGCAACGTTCTCCCAAATGCGGTTAAAAGATCGGTTATTCACATTGAACCGTATTCGTTCGGGTTAAAATTTAAATTCAGATTTAACGTATGTCGTGTTTTTCACGTGGAAATACCATTATTATAGACAAGTTTCCGCATATACCTTTGTTTGCATGGATTAAAATTAAAAAGTATCATATATTTAATTTAGGTTTCATCAGATCCGCCACCTTTCGAGGCGGAAGAGTTAAAAATTACAATTAACATTTTTTTTTAAGTTTTGAAAAGCCAATACAATTACACTAAGTACAATTCTATATATTTCATATATTAATGACAGTGAAAACTCTTTGCTAATATTTAAAGTGGTGTATTTCACAACAAATAAGATAATATAATATTAGCGAATGAGAGTATAGAGCCACAACCATGTGGCTCGCAAGCCGCAGGTTGCTGACCACTGATCTAAACTATTAACTAAACACTTTTTTATATTCATAATTTCTATGTGCAGGTGCGTTAAACATTTATAGTTACCAAAAATAAAAATGAGGTGTATTTTATTTTTATTAATAAACTCGTTCATAACAGAAAAATACCTTAAAGTTTTACGCCTGAGTGAAGTAAATAATCTATGTCTTTATATTTGTTCATAGATGGTAAATTACATATCAAATTGTTCAAGGTAAATTCGGATTTGCAAAATTATATGAAAATGGTAATGTATTTCACGTCAGGTAGTTTATATTTAGTTCATAATGTAAGCGTAATAGGACGATTTGACTAATATTGACTTGCCTAATTACTAGCTTTCCTACATAATATCTATCGATAATTTATATTTCGTGTTGTTAGTGTTATTGACAGTGCCTGGTGTAAACTGCTACATAGCGAACCGTGAGACTCCAGCTTAACAACGTTACTATAAGTAGAATTTATTTAGATGTCTTTTTTATATTCAAAACCTTGAACGTGTATTATTTTCATTATTCGGGTATATTAAACTTTCGAAATTTACTAAAACTGTACAAAATAAATTAGTCAATATTATAAATCCAGTTCTATTCAATCTACCTACCCAAAAGTATATGCCTATAATCGTATTTAATACGTATAATATATAAAGTTAACGTTAAGTTAATGTGATTAAATTATAAACGTTACAAATCTTCATATTACAATACACATTCGTAATCAAACAAACATCTTTCATACATTCAATATCCTTCAGATAACAGCGCAAAGCATCCTTAACATTGTACCCACAAACACATTTCACAAAGAAAATGTAAAAAACCATCTCCGTTTCATGTCGCGACATGAACTGCTCAATTGCAACTTCACACAGACTTTACGAAGAATCAAGACACAACTGTGATTGTGGAGTGGAAAGGGCCTGCTCGCTTTGTCTCCAAACGCTTTTCTTGTGCGACAATTTTTTGCATTTTAATCTCGCTTTGCTTGTATCGATTTACGCTTTTAATTATGCGTTTTGCTTCCTAGGTATATTGATTTTAAGCTGCGCTCGTCAATTTTGCGAAACTTGAAACGCGTGGAGTTTTGGAACAGATTTAGTATCCAATGTTCGCAAACATTCACATTCAATCACTTTCACACAACACTAAACCAGTTTTAGGAGGCAATATCCAGATATTTTTAATTGCAATAGCTTATGATATAAACGTATCAATGAAGCAGCGGTCTCATAGATCGCATGTGGGTGATAAAGGACGAATTTGAAAGTAGGCAAGCAAGGGTTAACGTCAGTAAGTGAGCAATGAATTTTTCCAAGGATGATCCCAATAGTAGTAACTTTTTTACTATTTAGTTGGTTTGAAAAATAATATTTCTTAATTTACAATTTGAAACTGTATTTTTTAATAACTCTATTTATATTCCATATAAAAATACACTCTAAATTTTATTTTCTATCACTGGATGTAGATTATACCGAATTACCTGGAACGCAACATATCCTACTCGATTTTTACTCGTTTTTTCATTTTTCATTTAAAATTTGTATTTTTTTATACAAAGTTCAGATTTCATAGATCTTCAAAAATCATCTTAGTACAAATATAGTCCTAACAATCACACATACACAACAAGCAACCGCTCTAACATAGATTTAACCCTCAGATTAAAAGAACGACGCAATTCCCCAGGTAAACGGCCGTTCACACGGTTAATAAAAAATGCAAGCAAGCAATTACTTTCCTGGCCTTGACACTGAATTCGTTCCTGAAACGACGGGAACGTTCTCGAATGTTCCAGTCATATCACAACCGGGGTAATTATTTGTTATCATTGGCATAGTGGACACAATGTCTATTGCGCTGGAAGGTGTGGGTTCGATCCCTACGAGCAGAAAATTATGATGTGATAAACATTGTAATTTTCTGTCTGGTTGTTTATCTATCTATATTATGTATATTTACAAAAAAGTATGTCTATCAGTTATCTTGTTTACATAGTACAAGCTTTGCTTAGTTTGTTATCTATCTATATTATGTATATTTACAAAAAAAAGTATGTCTATCAGTTATCTAGTTTCCATATTACAAGCTTTGCTTAGTTTGTTATCTATCTATATTATGTATATTTACAAAAAAATGTATGTCTTTCCGTTACCTAGTTTCCATAGTACAAGCTTTGCTTAGTTTAGGACTAGATGGCGTAGTGTTAAATGTCCTAAAATATTTATTCATTATCATGTTTCAAATTAGACCTCTATTATCTGTACTGTACCCACGTCACCTGTCCCAATTTTCGATACGTTAAATAATATAGCGGGCCGCAATAAGCCGTCTCCGGGCTACCCGCAGTGTGGATTTGCTCATTACTCCATACTTCCTTGTTTGAGTGATATCCTGACCTTTTTAAGTGGTACTTCTTTTCCTTTGCGTAATCAGAAATGGGTTATCCTTCAACTCGGTTCTTTTTAATGATTGATATGAAATTTGATAAAAAGTTTTTTTTTAATATCTTAAGATTATTTTCTTTGTCTCACGAAATACGACAAAAACGGTCCAAAAACTTAACATTAAATGATGTTTTATGGCTGAAAGAGAAAGAGAAAGGATTTTTTTTATTTTGAAGTATTCTTTTAATTTTCTGTGCTAAACCCAAAACTACGAGGAATGTAAAAAACCGGAAACTTTAGTTTGTCATATCCACGACTATCTGTACCCTAATGTTTGAGATATCCGCTTAGTCGCGTAATATATCCAGTATAGCTATTTTATCCTTTATTAAATTCAGTTTTTCGCTAACAAAATACTCGATAAGCAAATATATCGTTAAATGCTTTTACGTATCGCTTTAAGCGAAGAACGTGTTAGATAAAAGCGGCCCCGAGATCCGGGGTAGCCCTCAGGGAGGATTTAATTACAAATATTTTAAACGCCTATCGATGTACTGAGCTTTAAATACCTTTGTATAGGCCCATATTGTAACCCTTTTGAAGCAAAAAGAGAAAATGAGCAGGCAGATAATTATGATGATAATGACGCCGACCTTCAGACACGCAATATTATACTTGAGAGCGTCATAATTAATGCTAATCATGAACTCATTAAAATAAGCTTATAAGAAAAATGCTTTACTGGACTTCACTTAAGGATATATTTTAGCCAATATTGAAATGTTTTTGTTTTTATATTTTTTCGCAATTGTGTATTTGATACCGCTACTCTCGTAAAAAATGAAATACGATGTAGTTCAAAATGGCTGACTTTTAGCTGCGGAAATGGAAGTTCACCGTTTGAAGTAAGAATTTTAGGTATCGTCTAATTGTTGTGTGCTAAATTCGACACTATTATAAATATAAGAATATGCTGATGGCCGATGTATTGTCAAATATAGAGGGATTGTTTTTTAACAAAAAATTTGTAATTTCATGTTTTGTATGACTTTTACGTACATTGTATCTTATCATTAGTCAAAGTACTATAAAAACAACGCGACGGTACGTTCAGTTTTCTCCTTAGCTTTGATCTTGGCAATAATTGAAAATTCATGCCCATAGATGAATTATTTAATGTAAAAAAAAAATAAAAAAATAAAATAAAAAAATATTTATTTGCCAGAAAAAAAATAAAATAAAAAAAAATAAAAATAATTTATTTCATTTCACAAGATTCTTCAACTATAACTATATGATTGAATACTCCTAGTAAGCATTAAAATGCCTGTGACTTCTTCACTCTTCCTTAACACATTTTTACGACAATATATTGTGAAAGCAAGTTTGACATTATATGTAGATAATAAAGAAAATATATGAAATAACTACTATGACCTGTGAAGGTTATTGTGTGTGTGTGTGTGTGTGGGTGGGTGTGTGTGTGTATGTGTGAGAGTGATACTTAAAAAAGTCAATTATGTAGGAAAACAAGAATTATATATATTTTTTTTTATGGCAGAGCAGGCAAAGGAGCAAGTGGGTCACCTGAAGGTAATAAACATATAATTTAATAATGTCCAATAAAATAACTAAGCACTCGTATACCCATAGCAACAAGATTATATAAAATCCATTCAGCCTCATATTTACGTATCAAAAAATGACTATTTCATGCCATTACCCGTTGGCCGGTGTTTGATTCGTGTTGAAAGCGCTAATGGAGGGATGATGTTGTAATCCCTCGCACGGTCGATGTAATTTTGTATGAACAAGATAAAAAGGGACACCCACTAGAAATATTATGATGTCGTACTTTGTACTATGTGCTGTTGTCTTTGCCAGTATAGTGAAGGATCTTGCAATTGCTAATTGCTTTGTATAGTTCCATATTGTAGTAACCCTTTTGAAGCAAAAAGAGAAAATGAGCAGGCAGATAATTATAATGATAATGACGCCGACCTTCAGACACACAATATAATATTTTGAGAGCGTATAGTGAAGGAACTTGCAATTGCTAATTGCTTATCATCAGCTAACCCTTATTTTGATAATACAAGCTAGATAAGACGAACTTTGTCGTGATGAGTAAAGAGTAATTTGTGTTATACGTTATTTCATTTTATTGAAAAGCGCGAGAGTACTAATAGTATTCTGAAGACTTTGTTTGAGAAAGTGGACGGTCCTTTTCATAAACAATGGATAAAATTGCATCGTATTGAACATAATACTCTTTTCAACTTCAACTTCTAATTCTACATATAATAATTGAATTTTAATATAATTTGATTATAATATTTAAATAATACTAACCTAAACTAGGTTAGTATTATTATTACAGTAAGGTCAATGTTAATTAACAAACAATATGTTATCTTGAAATAAAATTATTATTATTAGATGCAGGGTGACCGACGTTTTCATTTATTTGAAGAAATAGGAAAATAGGCTACATTAATTAATCAGTTAAGCATTTGCAGATGTTAAATAAGTCCATACTCCATAGTCATTAACAAGAAAAAAAATTGTTGATAAAATTGACTTTCAGTCTTTCGTGTTATTATCAAATATTTCATCTTCATCAAAAAACATCGCATGACCGCTAAATTACATCGCAAAATTGTGTCCAAATCAAAAACCGCCCAAATAAAAAACATTCCTATATAAATAACTCCTGTCTTAATAAAACGTTACCAATTTCATCCTCCCAACACGAGGAACAAAAAATTTGATTACGCTTTGAACTTAAATATTTATTATACGGATATGCCGTCGTTCATGAAAAATGTAATAAATGTAATATCGCTAATGTGAATATTAAAATACCCCGAGGCTATCGAGTATGTTTGAGGAAATAAAAGTGGCCAGGCGTGTGCCGTGTTTCATTAAATGTTTCATTGATATTTTAATGACAGGATCAGTCTGTCAGTCTCAAAAATTACTGGACCAATTTTAAAAATTCTTTGACCATTCGTAAGCTACATTATCCACGAGTAACATAGGCTTTATTACAGGTGTTATAACACTACGGGAGCGAAGCCGCGCGGGACAGATAGTGGTTCATCTATCTGTGAAATGATGTGACAAATAAATCATTATTATTGAAACATTAAATACAATATGAAGGTTTATATGACTGTATATTTTTAATTCGTTTAATATATAGCTTATGAATGGATAAAAATTAATGATAATACCACCACTATGCACTATATATTTTAGTCAATTATTAAAATTACCTCAATTATTAAAATACAATTTTTCTTTTAACTTAAATAGAATTAAAGGTAGATCAACATATAAAAAGGAAACAATTTTCATGATTGCGGAACCCGTAAAAAATTAATTCACGACACAAACAACAAGTAACTTGTTTATTAGTGTCGAGTGTTTTATTTTATCTCTGATATAAACATGAGGTTTTACACGCTTCACTTGATTTTATATTACTTTGAATTAATATCACCACTTTTAATAAACTAAGGGAAAGGAAAATGCTTAGATACTGCTTTTTTACGAAACCGGTTGTAATTAAATTAAGTTCATATATTTCTTATGTTGTATGTTACAAAGTATGTTAACTTTTTTCTTTCTTTTAATGTTATAACGCAGTGTTAATCATGGAGAGGTAGCAAGATTTTTGACGCTTGAAAAAAAGCCTCAGACAAATTCTGTACACACCGGGGTGTAAAAATCATGGTTTTTGAAAGAGTGTGTTCATGTTTCGCATTTTAAGAAATAAGCTTTGTTTTGTGTATGGAACCATTTTAAATGCAATATATACAATACATATCGACGCTATCATTTAAATTTTCGGTCCCGAGACTTCGTTCAGCATTCCTCGAAAATAATCGGTCCCCTTATTGGCGTGATATACAGTGTTATTTAATCATACTCCTTTTTAGTTCCTAACAGTAAATGATACATTTATCATGTTATGTTACCCAAACATAAACACAATTACACTAAAAGAATACATAAAACGTCGGTCTTTCGTAAATATTTGTAAGATCCATTCGACATCTATTTTTCAATTTATATCATTGCACTGTTTTGAATATAACCTAGTATTACAATAAGATAATTATGTATAAATATACTAAGACATTTTAATTATTCTTTCATACAAAGTAACGGT
Source organism: Phoebis sennae (assembly GCA_001586405.1). Taxonomy (NCBI): domain Eukaryota; kingdom Metazoa; phylum Arthropoda; class Insecta; order Lepidoptera; family Pieridae; genus Phoebis; species Phoebis sennae. The sequence continues at coordinate 103,386 of LQNK01000607.1, forward strand.
CACTCATTAGCTCTTTATATTAAGATATCTTTCACAAATCAATAGTAATTATTTGGAATCCTAATCACGCTATAGCAAAATTATACCCTGGGAATTAATTCGGCAACTAGCCGACCAATTAGAACGTCAGTGCAATTCCTCGGGGAATTCGTCCGTAATATTTTCACCGGTTTACACAACCTAAAGCGAAAATATCCAAACCGCACGAAACAAACTGCAGTTGGAGCAATAAAAGTGTATTTTGTTAGTTCGAAGGCCGATATTCGGCGGCGGTGGTGTAGGTGCGCACAATTTATTGTCCACGTACGATGTCACGCTGTAAATATCCGACGCTCTTTTAAGGTATAAGTATAAAATGTTTTTGGATGTTTACCCAATGTGCAGGGGATATCCACGTGATGTCAATTAAACTTCAACAACGAAAGTATTTCATTAAGTCTTTACTGCTTTGGCTTGTTAAAGTGATATCGATCAAGTTCTGCAAAATTCGTAGTAACAAGAAGCAGAAATATTTCATTAAATCTCTTCAGCATTAATAATGTTTTTACAATTAAGTCTATTTGAGATTCGAGAACTTAGTTATACTAGTATGAAATTAAATTTGAATTTTAACAGATATATTTTTGAGGGTTGATCTAACATGAATACGCAATCGGCGGTTTGCGGTCAAAATTATTGATTTACCCAATGTATTATCATGTAGATTATATGACTGGTAATCATTCAGATACATAAATTACAATACTAAATTTACACGATTACAAGCAAGCAAGAGATCATTAGAGTCGAGTGTGAGATTTATCTACAACAAAAAACTCACAGGTTTTTTGGCGAGTCACAAAGTTTGAAAGAGAGAGGATTGTAAATAATTAGGAGCAAAATAGTACCTTCTTTTTTCGGCCTACGATTATTTCGGAATACGATTCACCTCCTGTTAAGTGACTGATCGTAGCACACCTACAACAACAGACTGTCTCAGTTGATTTAAGGCTTGAGGTAAACAGGCCTTTCAGCCCCGATCACTGCAATACTGCTTCACGCCGATTTTCTGCAGGAAGGGTAACTTACTTGGTGCGATCTTGGCCTCATTCATACCGAAGTGATGATCGACTCCCACTTTTTTACCTAACCTTCTTATCGACAGAAGTAGAGTAACTTTATTCGGTGCAATGACCGTACAGTCAGCAATAAGTGTTGTGGTTTCCTTGCGCTGCCGAATGCAGTGAGTCCATCCACAATCAGCAACCGCGACGGGCTACATACACATTACATATACATTTATATTTATAACTAGCTTTCCGCCCGCGGCTTCGCTCGCGTGGACCCGACAATTATTCGAATTTTTCTCACCTTTTAAACCTTCCCTAGACCTCCACGAATAATTCAAGACCAAGATAAGATAAATCCGTTCAGCCGTTCTCGAGTTTTAGCGAGACTAACAGACAGCAATTCATTTTTATATATTATATAGATTAACAATGTCAATAAATAGACATAATTAAAGATTTTACAACTCAATTCAGTGTCTCAGTTCAACGCTAACCCAAAACCCTATATCTGGGTCTATCGCCCTACCAACATTTTTCCTTATTCGCTTTGCCAACAAAAATGGTCATCGTTAATACATCGCAGTGCATAGTGTGTAGCGATCACTTACGGTCTGGAGCACTGTGCTCAGCTACCGCATTTACGAGGAAAACATTAAGGAAGATATAAGATAATGTCTTACCATAGAAAGATAATATTAACGCTAGTCCGGACGTAGATCTAAGACATTATTCAGGTAACTAAATTGTTGGTTCGTTATGGGCCAACGTTAATGCGCATTCTCTCCGTTTGATTACACCGTTCCTTAATACATTTATGGAATAATATCAGAGTAAATATATACAGAGTAAATATATACAGAGCAAATATTCAGTATACGGAAAGTAAAATCAGAAACTACTATTTATATGAGTTGGTGATAGATGGTTGGTGAATGATAGAAGATCATAATCAGACGACCCGATAGGCGCAGTGGATATGGCAATGGTTTATTGCGCCAAAGGTTGTAGGTTCGATTCCCATCAGTAGAAAATTATTATGTGGTGAAAATTGTAATTCTCTACTGATTGGCTATCCATTTATCTATAGTATGTATGTAATTACAAAAATGTATGTTTAAGGATGCCTATCCGTTATCTAGTTTCCACAGTAGCTTTGCTAAGTTTGGGACTAGATGGCGTTATGTAAAATGTCCAGGAATATTTATTTATTTATACAGCATGACACTAGAAAAAAGAAATGGTACTCGTGTATTGTTTTAAAAACGACATGGATAAAGTAGAACCTAAACATAGCTAGCATATTATTTACAAACCACGCCTTGCAGTTACATCTGCGTATCTAACTTCTGATCTCGTCGGAATTCCAGTAGTTTTTGAACATGAAAGAGTAACAACATACATACATAGATCATGACAGATTTTCGCATTAGGATTATTAACTCTTTAAGATCTATAGAAATATATAATAAGAAACACACAAAAAGGCGACCTCATCACTAAACAGCGTTTTTCTCCAGGCAACCATTGGGCATGGTAGGAACAGACTTTACAAAGGCAGGCCAACAGTAGGTATTATGTATTGCTTTATATCGCGTAAATTTAGGTATAATTTATCGACTGTTTGTTGCAAAGTTATACCTACTTAATTTGCAAAAATTATAATAACAAATTATTGCAAACATTTACAAGTATGAAATTTCCAAAATTATCGACATTACGATCAGACAAACGCGGTTCATTGACCGGTTATTATATAATAATTTGTAGACCGCATGTTAAATGGCCATAAAGCTAGAAGTCTAATTTAGCCCATTCTGCCTAAAAAGTACTTCATAAAGTAAAACAATCGCTTATTAACGAAAAAATGTTTTCTACTAAAAGCAAATTTAATAAACGTACGATTTAATTTTGAAAGAAATAATTGAAAGTTGAGTATATTGGTTCATAATAATAATTCATTTTAATAACTTTCAATTTTAATTTTATAATGAACGCAACTAGCACTCTCTTTTTCCCAGGAAAACTTTTAATAGATTGGTAATTAACGACAATGTAATGAAATTTGACAGTCATGGAACTTATGTGAATTAAAAAAATAATTATATTAATTGATTTACTAGCTATCCACGCGCGTTTGCTCTGTGGACAACAAAATTTTCTAGTTTTTGAATTTTCTATCAAGATGCGATATGATATTACGACCTCAGAAGCGTAAATACTATCGACTATTTTATACCTATAAATCTCTTATTTCACTCGCTTCAAAAGTTAATACCACTAAAATTAAAGCTTTAAAGCTATATTTAATGGAAATTTAAAGATCTCTCAAAATATTGATCTTTAAAACTCAAAGGTGACTGATTGACTGACTGACATAGTGATCTAACGCATAGCCCAAATCACTGGACGGATCAGGCTGAAATTCAGCATGCAGGTAAATGTGATGACGTAGACATCCGCTAAGAAATGATTTTGATCTAATCCCACGGTATCCCGGAAAACAGATATACGCGTGTGAAACCGCGGGCACAGCTAGTCTGATATAAAAGACCAATAAATATTCAAGTACATTTGTGCCTGCATTTAGTTTTATATTTGCCAAGTTATGAGAAACTTTCACGTAACACAAGCAGTAAAGTTTCAAAATGAACAAACGCGATATTTGTGAAGTTTTATTGTTGAGAAATGAGAATGGAAGTCATATGGACTTTCATATTCGCCCGCTCAATATTACTAAGTAGGGACTATTTTGGTTTGTGCTTTTGTACTATCTATACGGGTGTTTATGAAACGATTTGCATATTTTAAATGTACATTTCGAGACGTTTACCCATATTTTTTAAGTGGGTAGATTTTAGTTTATATTTATGCAGTTAATTCATTATTTATTTTCAATATCAAGTACTAAACCATATTATATATGAAAATCAGCCCCATTTGAGGTCA
>LQNK01000607.1:117276-146147 GCA_001586405.1 Phoebis sennae
AGCGGAAAGCCAGCTGATTGAGTTTCTGATAGATGCCCGCTGAATCGTAAAGATATGGCCGACGACATGCGATATTAAGTAATACTAATGATATGATTACGATAACCATAATGACAATAATTTATCTCTTAAAATATATTAATTTCTTAAAATAGTTAAATTTTATTTCGCAATCCCAGTCGCTCTGAAGAAAGGGAATTTTCTCAAATAATTTTTGGCGATCCAAAAATAAATTGTTAATTTATGAATGTTGTTTTGTTTGCTTGTGTGGTTTCGTCATCTTTAGGAATAATAAATTAACAAAAGTAACGTAAATGGTTTTACAGAAATAAGGATCGCAACTGGCAGCTTGGTCACAAAGTGACCTGTGTTAAAGATGACAGTCCCTTCCCTTATAAAAACAATAATAAATTAAGATTATCTTTAGGAGTCTTATGTGTTAGTATAATTACATGTACTTGTAATACAGTCGATTTTATTTCACACCGTATTACATCCAATAGCATCCAGGAATCGGGGCGGAAAGCTAGCTGATTGAGTTTGTGACAGATGCCCGTTGGATCGTAAAGATATGGGCGACTTCCGACGTTTTCCATAATATTTAATAATGACACGAAATAAAATGAAACAACATTCACAAAACCATAAGGGCAAATTGACATAAAAATCACAATATTTGAAAATTTCCCAGTTAGTTAATTTTATTTACGTATTCTTTTCGAATTTACTTTAGATAATTCTCTTCTTTTTTGTATTTTTTGCTGATTCAAAGATCATATTCATTTGTTCCTTTTTGATTTCGTTATCTTTAGGTATAGATGTATAACTTGATACCAAGTACATTAGGTAGTTTAGGTATAATACAATTGATTTTATCGCACATACAACAGCAGCCAAATTTCAGGTCAGGGACCAGCATACCCTGAAGTCATGTCCCGTATGGAGCAATGAACGCAGTGCAATTTTCACTGCTTTTAGAGGAGACTTCTCGCTTCCAAATGCCATCGATAATGATTTTTATATACAAACCTAATCATAATAAAGACTGAACTGATAGTCATTTCAACAACAAATACCAAACAGAAAGACGTTATGTCAAAAACAATAATTGTTTCATACTCTCAGTTTATCATAAGTACCACTAAAACGAAGCAACTTGTGTTAATTAACTGAACAATTATTTAGTTTGTAATAAATAATCTTTGCATTGCGTCTAGACTGAAGCTTTCCACAAATACCTGCACATAACCTTTAATAACTAACTTTATATTATTTGTATATAACTTCCATTTTTAATCAAGCCTTCGGGGATTTTACGTCGATTTCATAAAACGTATACATTAACTCAAAGCATTATACAAATTCATGGATGTTTCTTAATAACGAGTGAATTATGAAAGGCCAGTACTCTCGTCGGGGCTAATTAATTAGATGTTCAATTAGGGAATCGAGTATTGAACACGGTTTTCTATAAACATGAATCAAACATAATTTATTACTCAGCTGTTTGGACTATTGGGAATTTTCGTTGATTAAATGTTATATTTTATGACACCTTTGCGAGGGAATTAATGTAGTGTATTAAATTCGAATATGGACTATTTAATAATACGTTTATTAAGTCCTGATAAAATATAAATTACTTCTATAGAAGCAATACTTTTGTAGAAATATATTATATACTTTTATAGATAAAAAATTTAAATCTATATTAGGATTGAAGGAATAGTATACTAGGCGTGGCGTAAGAAGTTGATAATATAGCATTTCGAAAACCTAATCTTTAATAACTTGATATAAAAAAATAATAATATAATATATAAAACGTGTATTTATTTAAAGATATTCTTTAACCATCCATTCAAATCGATACGAAAAAACTATTGAAACCTTTTAAATGTAAATAGTCTCAGGTAATTAATTCAAACATGAATCTTTTCAACACTAAACTTCCAAGAAATAAATCGGTTTACCGAGGAAGGAAACTTATAGTAAGATGATTAATTTACTTTTGTATTTAAACAAAACTTGTTGAATTAAGTTTGAACTTTTAACTATCCTCGGTTCTAGCAATACAGTATTCCGTGTTACTTCTAATCAAAACAAGATAGGTATACTAATAAACTTATATCCTGTTCTTTTAAACAAATTTATGGTCTATAGAATATTTCGCCGCCAGTGACATTTATGTTAGTAGGAGGAGCGCGAGAGGACATTTTCACGGGTCAATGTAGCTAAAACCATGCCCTTAAACTTGGAATGGACAGCCCTCAACGTATCTACCGATATAAATGTTTGTATATGTAAAGGCTCTACCTCGAGTCTTGCGCTCGCTCGATCTTTGCGCCCGCGCCGCTGTGCCCGCTCTCTTTTTGAGGACCGATACATTTGATTATACGTAAAAGATCTTACAACTCACGCGCCGCTGCCGCTACCGGCCCGCTGTCCGTAAGACTCGAGGCAGATGTCTTTATATATTAAAGGGTATAAGGTTTCTTCCCGTATGATTTTCTGGTACGCTTGAGTAAGTCCCAAAAACCCCTTTGACGTTTCGCAGTTAGATCATGAGAAGTCTCGATTAAATTTTACTGTTCTGGGTAATTTAAGTACTATAAAAACAAGAAAAGAATCGGATCAAAATACAACCTTAGGACACCGCCATTTATCGGACAAAATACACTAAATATTTTCCAAAATACTTCCTAAAAACTAAACGAGTACTTCTTTCAAGAATATTTTCAATCACCGTAATCAATAAAAATAAAAAAGCAGTGGAACATTCTATCGATTAATAACGATAAGTCCATCCCATAGTAGTTTTCAATTCCCTTACAAGAACGCCATTAAAATCAAGTTCTATGTGGTTGAACTTAATAAAAGGGCCAGTAGTTAATAATAGGTATGTAAGCAAAGGTTTAATCGACTTACCGCCCGCCCCGGCCGCATTGGCAAAGGGAATTCCGTTAAAAGCCTTTTAATTACCCTTTAGAGGGATTAATCAGGGCTCTTATTAGGTAATAAGCACTACATGTAGTTTTTAGTTAGGGAATTTAAAGTTTACAGCATGTTTTGAGAATCGAATACGCTGGGAAGGAATTAGATCTAGTTCGAATTGGCGAAGTACCACCAGTACCACGAGTATAATATACTTAATTATTTTAAGTTATTTTCTTTTTCTTCCTTTAATTTTTTTTATTAAAGTGGTCCATCTTTTGTCATACAAATGCATTTTCTTTCTTACTTTTTAGAGGATCATTGTAGGATTGTGCAATTTTAAAGAACGTTGTTTCGTCTGATGAGTTTCGACATTTGACTATAATCTGAATTGTCTTATTTTATCCTACATTGTTTTTGTCATCAACGGCACTATCTAATCATTTAACAACAGCTGATAAAAAACCCCATAACTTTCCCATCCTGTTCTGCGTCTCGTCCAATTTCCCACCATAAATCCTCTCCTTATGCCCCCTCCCCCCTTACTCCAAGTCGGCAAGACATGTGCGTCACTTTGATGTTGAAGATGTTAATAGGCTGCGGTCAATCAGTTACATCAGGCTCCTTGTTGCTCCTTGTCTTCTTTAACATGAAAAAAACTAGTTGGTCTAAACACATTATTTCAGCTTCCAGTTAGTAATTTAACGCTGTATACTTCCGTGATTTAAGTTAGGTAATGAGTATAAAAATAAATCTAAGGATAGCAAAACACAGGTAATTTTTTGTAAATCTATTTAAAACGAGTAGCAGCCATTGCACTATTTTTAAATTGTCTCTTTTTAATCTTTGCTCATTTTCTGCCTACCATAAATAATAAAACAATAAAGATAATGGCACGTGTATCATAATTTTATTTTAAAAGATTTCAATTGCGGTTATTAATCAATTTTACACGAGGCACACTCGTTCGCGGTCGGCTGCGGCGGCCATCCACTGCAAAGCCCGTTAAATATCAATGTTCGGCGAATGCCAAATAATACGAGCATTTTTCAACGATAACGTGCAGATTTAACAATGGATTTATCGGTCTTACTGGGATGACTTTTGGAGAATGAAGGAAGCTAACGCGTTGTGAAAAGAATAGGGACATAAAAATCACAGAGAGAAGAGGTTTCTTTTAATTATAAAGCCATATTCTCAAGTGAGAATATTACTTTTAATCATAGATAAGGTACACACAACAGTAAATAATTAAAGATGATTATGGAAGATATTGAAAGCAAATTAAGAAAAAGCTTACTATGGAAACTGGATAACTGATAGACCTAAGCACAAACACACATATTTTGAACACATCGTAAATTGTAATTTCTTCGTTGTAAAAAACCTCAAATCGAATTATAATGCCTAAACCTAATACAATAATTTTAAACTCCCTATCTACATCTAACTACCACCATCTTTATTTAAATCCAGAGCATATAGCGGGATTCATCTCATTTCGAGAGTAGATTGCGTCTAGCACGGCTTAGGAATTTGTCGCATATGTATGATGTTTATGCACCAGTACTAGCAAAACGTAGCCTCAGGAATTTAATTTCATTATAATGCTTACCTGACGCCCGTTCGGTGTGCAGGTCAAAATGCATAGAATGCAATATTAAATTCCGGCAACAACTATTCGTATTGAAAATAGTTTTTGATAGACCCGGTACGGTAGGCAAGATTGTTTTATAAATCTTGATGCTAGGCTTTTTACGATTATATCTGTTAATTCTTTATAAGTAAAACGCTAAAATAAGAAGATTATAGCGGATTACTTTAGTTATGATTTATTTCTTCGAATTTATTTGAAGTGTTTACATACAATAGAAATGCAGACAAAGAGCAAAATCTCTGTAAAGAAATAAAATAATTGAACTTTATTTTCATTGTTATACATTTTTGAAAATGTTTCACGCATTTTCAAAATAGTTTTTATTTAATAAATCCTTAACAAAAAGAAGGCAATAAACTTTTATCCTTAGACTATATTATAACGAGAAAATACAATCTTTTCAATTTTGGTGTACACTAAAGGCTGTAGTGTCCTCAATAAGGTCGGGGGAAATAAAATACGGAGGCATTCTAGTCGATCCACGACCACTTGTGGAGCGAATAGAGCGAACACCCAAAACTACAATGGATATCGAAAAACATTTTTAAATTAGATTGTAAAGTAAAAAAGTTTATTTGGACGTAGAATAATTGGGTACGTTGTGTTAATGTACTACAGACATCCGAACTAGTAATACTGTGTTTCGGTTGCCATACGCTTCACCCATTTAGATGATATAAATAAGATCAATGGATATAGAACTCATGAGTCTTAACAGCATAAGAATTATTAAATTCGTTATGTGTACAAAACTAACCGTTTGCTACTCGGATTAAATTTAACGTAAATACTGATGTGGGGGCCTCTCAGGCCTCGAGTATATAAAATTGTTTCATTTAAATTTAAAGATAAGAAACACAATTGTAAACAACCTATATATTAATTTTATTCAAATAAATAAATAATAAAACTAAAATAAACTAAGGAAAGTTCCTACCTGGGTAGAAAAAGGTAATATTTCCATTCTCACAGCCCGGATATTTCCTTAACAAATTACAAGGCAATCATCATTTCGCTAACGTAAGCCGTTCGCCAATCAAGCCGTCTGTCTGCTGATTAGCATAGTTTGGAAAAACTTGTATTACAGATCTCATTCAGCTCGCGTTCCCTCGCCGCTAATTCCACGGATTCAAGTGTTGAATTCAAGAAATATTCGCTTAAATTTAAACAAGAAACGTGATATCTGAGATACTCAGACAGTTGAAGTCTGCCTTGAGATTCAATTACTAACTTGTACCCATTACACCTACGGTGAATTTTCACACGGACGAAATTTGGGGAATTATTTATTTTAAGAATTCCTTTAAATGTCTTTCAAACGTTTCGGGGAACGCGACAGATATGATCATTTTAATTGGTTTCAAATTAATTTAATAAGAACGTTTTATTAAATTTCGTTCCTACTTTATTAATCGTTAAATGTTGTAATGGAATTTTTGTATATATTCAAAATTCGTTTCGAGAGTCATTATAATTTTTATGCTGTTATTTAACTTTATTTGACTATTTTTATAACAAGAAAACAAATTTTGAACTTTTCTTGTAAGCATTTATTTCCACACAAAATACATAAAAATAGAATATTATTCTTAACTTTCAGGTCAAATAAAATTACTTTTTAACAATTTTCACAATTTATTGGTACATGTATTTCTGTAAACCATTGTGAGGATAAAATAAACTATTTGAATGCATTTTCATCAGCAAGTGACAATACACTGTGTCCAGTATAAGTGAATAAGTGTTATACCGAAAGAAGACAGAACGAAAGAGTCGTTTACGCACACATAATACAAAGAAAAACAATTAACGATGGAGAGAAATAGAACACAAAATATAACATAACGATGGGGAGAAATATAACACAAAATATAACATTACGATGGGGAGAAATATAACACATTAAAATGCAGCTTAAATATGTGATATTTCAATGAATCTACTAACACATTTAAATGCAGCTAAATCTACTAACACATTAAAAATTAAAGAGATATTTTAATTCACCAATTAAATATCTCATTAATTCAAAAATTCAATCACTCATAAATACATTCCACATTTGTGAACGCATAATCTTTCGTTGACGAGCATTAATCCAAGTAACTGAAACAGTTCGATAATAATAGTTTACACTCAGTGGCACACCGCGATTGCCTGTAAAATTAATTGAGTGACCGAGTTAGTCGGCGGCTCTGTCAGCAATCAAACTCAGTTGTGCGATTAACATAATATTCGCTTTGTCGGATAAACGAAGCGGTCTTTGTGGGGCTGCGTGGAATAGTTTAGAAGTATCCAATATTCTGTATAACATAATTAACATCTTGATTATGTATGAGGTATATATACTGTATGTATACTGTACTACTTACTTAATTTGTTTTTATTATAAATGCGTTACTCTGTCTAGATGTCTGTCTCTTCTTCAGGCTTTAAACACTGAACCGATTTGGATGAAATTTTGTACCATTGTAGTTTAAAACCTGAAGAACGAAAGAAAGAAGGACATAAGATGTTTTTTATCCTGGAAAAAGTCGTATGGGATTAACAAAATAAAATTGAACGCTTTTAAAAACAACAATTTCATGTGATATTCGTGCCAAAGTTACTCCCGCTTTTAATAGTCGATATCGGATAGTCTTTAGAAAAACCTCGCTATCCAAATAGGCTATTTTATATTCATAGTTCATGTTCCATATGCCATTCAAAATTAATACATTTTTGATGTGAACTTTCTCGCTAATTGAAACATCAACGGATTTGATTCCTGAGTCGATAAATCAATTTTGCAAAAAGCCAATTATGCAGTTATTATTTCCGTCAAAATCGAGATCGCCTCGAGACGTCTTTTTTGTTCCTTTTTTATTTCACCATGGTTTAAGGTTTTAGATATATGTGATACTAAATAAGATTTTCGATATTACATCAGAACTAGTCACAATTCAGTCTCAGAACTAGAGTTAAATGGGTAAATAAATTATTAAAACTTAACCGCAGAGCCTATTCAGTTGATTTTCGAGGAGTGGAATATCTTTCACCTGAATTTGTCTGTCAAAAGTCTAATGACTTGAACCAAATTGCAATGGAAAGAGTCAAGGAATAGATAGTGCATCTGTGTTTGCGGACATACTTGTGCAATAAATATCTCCTATGTACTTGGCTGATCTCTGTTGAGATTGGCCACCATGACCGCTACCAGTCGGGGAGGCATTATTATAATTCGTATCTAGTACTTTGATTGTACCTAATTAAATGAAATATACTTTACGTATTTTTATCGTTCTTAACTCAATAATCACAGATTCAAACGTTACAATAAATTATATGTATGCGATTATATAAAAGTGTACAAAACTTTATTAAGAGTACATCTTTATTGTTGGTATAATTTGCTACAAAGTAGAGGTTCTAAGTTATAAAACCTCAAATAATAAACGAAGTTTTCGTCTTTACTTATCTCTTGTTCATAAATAAAAATTTATGTCTGAGTTGAGCATATCAAATAATATATTTTTAACTAGCCACGCCCGGTGGCTTTACCCGCGTAAATAAAATCTTTTCAGAAAATTCTATTCTAGTTGCGGCGTGATTGACCGAATATCTAAACATCCAAATATCCATACATCCAAAATTTCACATTTATAAGGGATTTTTATCCTCTTGAATACGTCAATCCCATCGTTCCTTAATCAGAAATCGTTTTCATAAAATATTTATTTTCAATTAATTATAAATATTTTACCAAACTACATATTTAGAACAAGTCAGACCAACATCCAAATTCCCTTTTAGTTTTATGCTTACCAAAAATCAATAAGCAAGGTTTTCAATAGCATTTTTGTCTTAGGATCAATGAGCTTATGAAATCACATAAGGGGTTCCCAATCTTTTTCAATCCGCGACGCCCTTACAAGTTTAGTAACGAGACCTCCATCTATAAATCCTGCGACCCACCAGGACATCGCGATGCACAGTTTGGGAACCTCTGCTTTATATGAATATTTAGCAAACAAACAAAAAGTAAAGTCCTATAAGTTACCTACAATTTAGAGCCACGTAACGATGCCTTACAGTTTTAATCAATTCATTTCAACAACAACTCATAATTATGAAAATGGAGAGGAAAATATAATAAAATTCCTATATTTAAATTATTCCGTATAATAAGTTCCGAGGTTTCAAACGAAGGAATGAAATTCTTAACGTTTCTCTTGGGCGACGAAAAAAGCCAATTTCAAGTTACGGCGTTGTTTACCGAAACTTTTTTCTCAGATAGCTATCACTTTGTTAAATATAATTAAGTGTAAGTTTAAGATTTTTTTTGCTATAGCAGGGAAGCGGAGCATGCGGTTCACCTGATGTTAAGTTAAAAGGGGATAAGGAGAGGATTAATGACGAGAAATTGGGAGAGAAGGTGACCAGGGTGGGAAAGCAGGAATTGGCAAGTTATGAACGCAATAGAATCTCGATTAATAAGATTCTGACGTTGATACAGCATCTGTATTTTTTTATGTAACAGCGGCAAGCGGAGCATGCGGTTCACCTGATAGGAAGTGACTGACCGCAGCCCATGAACATCCACAACTGCAAACTGTCCCAGATGCCTTGCGAAGGCTAGGAAGAAGAGGATAAATGAAAGGAAGTTGGGAGAGGACTACAACAGGACAGGAAAGGAATGGGAAGGGAATACAGGCCTCCTGACACCCGGTTACCGTACGAAACACAGCACTATACTGCTTCACGCCGGTTTTTTGCTGGGGGGGTGGTAATTACACCGGTGCGAGTTTGGCCCAATCATGCTATGCTTGGCTCCTACTCTTTTTTAGCTGAAGATATTATACATCAGAATTACCCTCTGTCGCCTTTTACGACACCCACGGGTAGAAATGGGGTGACGACACATGTATTCTTACCCCACGGGGTAAAGGGGGGATACCACACGGGGAAAAAGTTAAATTAATTTGCTTCGAAGTATATAGGAAAAATGTATACGCTTAACTGGTGCAATCAGTATCTGTTACAGAGATAAGTTATATGTTTCTTATCTATTTTAAGTAACGGCATTTGTACGCAAACTTTTTTCACGTAAAACTACTTTACCTCATCTGAATAAAACTCTACTGTGATATAGCTTTTACATCAGAAAAAACAATAGAGTACACTTTGTAATCCAATACAAGCAAAACCATGAGCAAAAACAAGTTAAATATAATTAAACACAAGTTTAAGAATCGGATTGCAAGTTATGAACGCAATTTAATCTCGATTGCTAAGGATTCCGACGTTTATGCTGCATCTGCATGATAGTTCGGAAGTTCAATTAATTTGCTTGCAAGTATGTAGGAAGAATTTATACCCTTGCTAAATCGGGGTTACTATTTACGACAAAGGAGAAATTTATATTTTTCACAAACTTTGCTCTGCAGTTTCCTCTGCGCAGTATAACATGAAGATTTTCGGTGCTACGCGTAGACATCCTGTACTATAAGTACTATGTATTTTGTAGAATAGCGATGACAGATATAGATGTGCTGTCCTACATGTAGTTCCATTGCTACGCGTGGTGCTACGCACAGACTTCCCATGCTACGTGTAGACTTCCACCGCTACGCGTAGACACACTTTACTTAGTACATACTTTCTGTGTTACGCGTAGACTTTCGATGGTACAACTAAATATGCTGAGTGAAGACTTCCAAACTCACGCGTGGAATACCAGTGATGTGCGTAAACTTTGGATGGTACGCGTAGACATCCCGTGCCACAAGTAGACTTTTAAATGCGTAATTTTGGTATGAAACATACATTTCTGAAGGCACCTATGAATATTTGATAATCAAATAAGAAAAAAATCAAATGTTTCATAGCAAGGAGAATTCCCTGTTTGTAATGGAAAATTAAAATAAGTAATGTTATACTTTTTTATGTATACGTATGCACTTATAATATATGTTTGCCGCTGTTTAACCCTTCCCTTAACTTCCTACAAATATTTAAAATTAAAAATAGACCAAATTGCTTCAGCCAATCCTGTGTACTGAGGCAAACGAAAAGCAATTGATTGATGCAACAGAAGAAAAAATTAGAAACACAAGCTTTTTGATGGTTTGATATCACAATATAATTTTATTAGTAATTGTTCTACTATTAGACAAATACAAAGTATTTGTGTAATAGTAATGTATTTTGGCACTTATTAAAATCTGTATTGATGCTGCTTCATGTATTATGTAACTATGGCAGGCTCAATTTATACGGATATTCTATTAGCATTACATTTTGTTTGGACAACCCTAGCATAGATCACAGATAATTAAACTCAAATACTCGTTCCCTATCAAAGCTCAGTTTCGCATTCAATTTACTTAACTTTATTACATACATATCTCAATTACATAAATAGCAAAGCAAAAGCAAGATCCAATTTCTGTATTGGCCATTGACATTTATACAATTCTCATTACATTAAAAGCTAAACAAGTCAGGCCAGCTAAATGCGAATTATTGGGAAAGGCAACGACTAATCCGATTAAAAACTCCGACAACGTTTCACTCGATTAACGATTTGCTCTGAATTCGAGAAATGGCGATATTTTTTTGTTTTCGGATAATCTTCATCTTTGTATGGACATTATAAATGTCCGATACGTATTAATATCGATAATGTTTGAGTATTATTTCCAGATAAGTTGAATAGTTATGATCACACATCTAAGCCTTTAATCCGATGAGATTATTTTTTTAAGACAAGAAAATTATAGACTACCGAAGACCCGTACGTGGCTTTGCACTCGTGGACTACTATCGTATCTTTCAATTTGGAACAACCTGCACACGGTGTGCAAAATTTGAATTGTTAAAATCGGTTAAGTACTTTAGAAGTCCACTGCGGACAAACACTTTGACACGGAATTTATATATATATTAAGAAAATTATCGATTTTAAAGCCCAACATGGTTGCACTCCATTACCGATTTACTCTGAATTCAAGAAATGCCTTCAAGTTTTTTACTGTATTGGACTTAATCTGCAGCTTTGTATGAGCATACATTATAAATCTACGATAGGGATAAGTTGATACTTAGTACTACTGATATGCTGTATATATTTTTTCTACATAAATTGAATTTGTATAAATGTGTTTCATTTAAGGTAATATTATTACAGTCTTCGTAGCACCCGTACGATACAGTCGTATAGGTGCTACGAAGCTACCGAAGCTACCGAGCTACGAAATTATAATATTGAGTACTAGAAACTAGAAACTTAAGAGGATTCGTAGTGATTATTTAGGTATAGGTTACAAAATAGATATGCGCTTCTATTAAGTATATTTTATTTTATATTTCTGCACTTGGAGGAGCTGATTGTTTAAATGGGACTGTAATTCATTTGTTGTTTTTAACTAGAACCCTTTTTTATACTGGAAAGCTTTGAACGATATACTCGACAATATTTTTTAATGAATAAGTTACGACATTGAAAAATTATGTTACATAAATATTTAACCAAAGTGCAAATATTTTTATGAATGGCAAGAGCTGAAAAATATGATGCCGTAAAAATCCTTTGGAAAGACTTTCTTAGCATTACTAAATGACCGAATAGTTAACCTAAATATGCATAACACAAAAAAGGTTAGGACCAGGCATGAAACTTTTCTAACATAAACGCTAAAGTAACCCGCAAACAAGAAATTCCCCAGATAATTGTAAACTTCAAATGCCATCCTAGATAGCTAACCTAAGAACAAAACTTTAGTTAGTTTACGTATTGAAAAATGAACGGGAGTCTTCGATCGTTTCCTTGGAACAAAGTAATTTCAACTCAGCCGGCGTTTGCCGTTGGGAGGAGATTAAAAATAAAAGATGCGAGGGCAGCCTTAAACTACAGTTAAGATAAGCCAAGTTAAAGCGTGGCAAGGTGGTCATAAAGTCACATCTTTTATAAAAACTTTAATACAGAAAACAAATTTCTATACAAAATGGCTCTCTTTAAACAATTTTATACAAAGAGATACTTGGAATTTTAAGAGGTTGTAGAATATTCGAGAGTTCAATATTTAATTGTTTTTGAAACCGTTTTCATGTTCAAAATTAAAAGTTTTGAGGCTTGCTATTGCTTTTACATTTAAATAGATTTATTTTTCAGTCTAGTTTAAATATTTGTTTTATCCTTTTATTTTCAAAGAAATCATTCATTTTCCTTTCTGAAATAATATTATGAATTATTTGAATAATTGATTAAATATTGGCACAAATGTTATCAATACCTTTTATTACAATTTACAAGTCTATTATTTTCTAACGCTAGTTCAGTTTTCTAATAAATAAGTTATTTATATAATATTACTTATTATACCCAAAAAAAAAATTTAATATTCAAGACCAACGAGACGCATGAAAAAGCTTGTAAAATCACGTGACGCAGTAAAAACAAGCGTTGACATATAATACGGGGGTTCAGACAAAGGGACCCGCGACATGATTGTTAACGCTAACAACGCCTCGGAAGTCGGTTAAGTGCGAAACGAATCTGAGCACCGTCTGTATTTATATTTCTGTCTTGAGGTTATACGTAATTTTTTGGTCTTTGTATTGAAATGGTGAATCGTGATTATTCAAGTCCTCTGCTTATATTTCGTCTACTTTTTTTCACAATTACTCCGGCATATAAAACTTAATTAAATATTGACTTTAAGTTTTTAACGAAAATCAACATCGATAGACGAATAGAACTTAACTCAAATTGAAACTTTTTCAAGAAATGTTTCTTTTACGAATAAAATAAATATTGAAAAACGACAACATCGCTTATATCGAAATTAACCGATAAGTTTTGCCTTAAACTTTTAATAAAAATACTCTTTTAATACTCAAAACTTCAATTATAAAATTATTTTTATACTTTCATAACTTAAATATTTGTTTCGATATTATATTTTAATTATTAGTACTTACAGGGTGGGGATATCGGAATCTATTTTACTAATTAAATCTCTACCCTGTATAAGACACTACTGAAAGAAACGTAAGTTAATAGAACTAACGTAAATATAAGGTTTGTAAGTATACACAAAATTGTGTCAAAAATATATTTGAAAAATGTACCTTCATTTCGATGTAAAACCGAAACCTTACTCGTACTCAATAGTCAATGTAATTACGTCTGTATTCGAAAGAAATAAATTTAAAACAAGGTCTCATAAATCATTATAATAAAGGGGTGAATAAACAGTGGTCTTTTCATTACACAGAGCAAGTGTTGTCGAGGGCTCTTACTGTGTTTCGGCGCCCATGTTTCAGCTACAATCGAGGCGACCCCGCAAATTATCTTGTTTTATTTGCTTTTACTTAGTTTTGGTTACTCATTATCTGAGATGAAATAGATTTCGCGAACGAATTTTATTGAGGTTAATAGTTTTGTCTGTCTTATTGTGGAAACACAATTAAAATTATCGTTACATTCCGCTAGTGCACATGAATTATTATTTATCAATGAATAAAAAAGCCCAATTCGTTTGAAAAATAATAAGGTCATGAAATTAATAACTTACTTTATTAAAATAAAATCGTTATTAAAATTAATTCTGTACTTCTGATAAAATTTCTTCATGAATATTTGTAATCAAATTGACGAGAATTTTATAAAATATTTGTTATTGACGTGTACATGTTGTCAGGTCATTAATCTGTGTGTGTTTTTGTGTGTTAAATCAAATAAATTCCAAATTATTAACCTCTTTGTTTTTCTTTTTTAAACAATGTAGTGTTTACAGTAATGAAAAAAAATTCTCGGTTAGCTAGCAAATGTGCAAATTGACCAATATAAATTGACAACTAAATAGTTTGATTTCCAAATACTCATGCTTCTCAGAGTATAGCGGTAAGCAGGAACTATTTGCATGGTCAAAGATTGTGACTCTATCCAGCATGATACTCTATGCATCACACACACATCAAAGGCTCATAAAGAAAAACAAATACTTCCCTTAATCGTACCATTTCCTCGGTCAACTAGCAAATGTGTAAATTGAGCAATTTAATTACAACTAAAGTTGCTAGTGTTATATAAATGTTTACCCATGCTGAATCCCAGAATTCAGTGATTAGCAGGAACTATTTGCATGGTCAAAGATTATGACGCCATCCAGCATGTTCCTCTATGCACACAAATCAAGAATCAGAGCAAACACTCCCTTAATCGTACCATTTGCTCGGTCAACTAGCAAATGTGTAAATTGCTCGGTATAATTTTAAGTACAGGCAAAGTTGGTAGTGTTATCATAATTGCGATTTCCAAGTGCTTACCCAGGCTCATTCGCAGAAATAGGCAATTAGCAGGAAGTTTTTTGCAGGCACCAGTTTAATTTGCTCCGATTAACAGCCACTGTTTAATCAGCGGTTCGCAAGAATAGTGCACATTCTGTTGAATGAAAGTTGCGTGGAAAACATTTGTGGTTAAGTAAGCAATAAGAATGTTTTACATAGTAGTAGTCGCAGATGTCTTGCCGGCGTTAAGGAAGAAAAAGATAAGGAGAAGATTCATGACGCGATATTGGGAGAGGAGTAGAACGGGATAGGAAAAGAATAGGATGGAGTTAATAAAAATAAAAAATTATTCGGCAATTGCGATATTTTATTATTAATGAATCCCTCTTCAAAATTTCAACATAATCGATCTTATCCAAACACCATCCAACAAAGCAAGAGTACACAACTGACATTATAACCATAAAAGCATAATATTTTTGAAATTATTGCTCACTGTATTATTTCAATCACTATTCACCATAATCAAGATTCCATAAGTCTCCAATGAAATTCGAGAACATTCCATAAATTCTTGAGTTGCGGGTAGTATTAAGTTCATCTGTCCGACCGCGGTTCGACTTCATGTCGACCACGTTCCGATGGATGCAATTTCACACACCAATGCCCTCTGATATTACTAACTGCTCGCCCTAAAGCTACAGGAACATGACAAATTTTTTACGATATAATCGATGCCGTACGTGCCGTGAAAATAGATTCTCTTTTGTAACGTTCAATTTGAGGTTAGCCTGCTTGTCTATGGTTTACGACGGTGTCAAAAATAGGAATGGTAAAGGAAGGCTTCTGTCAATTTTTATTTATGTCACTTCAAATTCTGCCTTTGCTGCTCGCCGATTTTTTTTTCTTTATTAGATTAAGCTTATTGGTTTATAATTAGCTTCATATTTCTATTTACATTATTATAGTGCTAAGTGACACGCCTTTTTGTAATTATTTTTATTTTTAATAATTACAAATAGTAGAAACTAGGAGTTCTATATTGGCCTAATGTAATTTTTACAATATTGAGTTTTTTATTGTATCGAGTTAACGTTCTAAATAATGTTCTGTCAGAACCAGAGATAACCCAAAAGTAACTATGCTGCTATCTATGTGGATTCATTGTATCACTTTCAGGCTACCCTCATCTGTCAGACATTCAATTTTAACTGGATAATATACCAGCCTTAATAGTGTTAAAAATTAAGCTAGGCAACTATGGTTCTAATAACCATATTAATGGCCATGGCTTGCCTTTTTTACCCTTCATTTTTGCCGTTACCATTCGTCCAGCTATCATCTATGTCATGTATGGTATTAATGTGTTTCAATATTCACTTAATATTGGGTAATTTCACAACTGTTTGTTAAAAAGTCTGTCCTACTGACATATTCAGGTCTCTATTAAAATATTTAATTTAATCTCGCTAGCCTTCGATTTTTTTTCCAAATTAACGAGCACGAATATTCAGTTTCACTGAGGGACTACAGATGCCCAAATGATTTAATTACTACGTAAGCAATTTTATATTCATTTTTTTAAACTACATTCATATAAAAATCAATATTTTTAAAAGTTTATTCTTTATAATTTATCTATATTTATTTATATCTATTCAGAATGTGATTTTTATAGTTCAGCAGGCAAACGGACTAACTGCTTGAGCCTATAAACATCTACAACATCAAAGTGTTGCAGATCTTGCCGGCTCGATGGATGTTGGGGTTAAGGAGAGGATTAATAATGGGAGGTTGGGAAAGGAGTAGAATAGGGAATATACATCGGTGGCAGCGGCCGTCCGCTCACCGTACAAAACGCAGAATGATCCAATATTGTAAAGAATTTATTGTTTTAGACTGTAAAACCACTTGCTCGGGGTTCAATTATCAATACGAGTACATACAAAGATAACTATTCACTAAAAACTTCTTAAGTATTGAATTAAACATTTCTACACTATTTCCACTATTTATTAGTAAACTTTATTTAATTACAACCAGTTTCAAAAATTCATCATCAGGTAAGAAACTTCAATACTTAAAATGCATTTCCATCAAGAAGTCAATACAATACAAATCTATCAAGTATGTGAAAACTTCTTTATATTTTTTCAATTTGTTAATATTGTCTCAAATCTGGTATCATTCCAATATCATGGTTGACGTGAAACACGATTAGCCACAGATTGGTCTTGCGAGTCGGCCAAGTTAGCCGACTTGCCGCTCCGACGGTTTG
Source organism: Phoebis sennae (assembly GCA_001586405.1). Classification (NCBI taxonomy): domain Eukaryota; kingdom Metazoa; phylum Arthropoda; class Insecta; order Lepidoptera; family Pieridae; genus Phoebis; species Phoebis sennae. Next base: position 134,418 of record LQNK01000607.1, read on the forward strand.
ATCGATCAGTAGACACTGTTAACGGTCCACAATTCACGACGTAATGCAATGTTGTGAAGACATGTCTGTTTTGGTTTGTAAAATCCATTTTTTCTCTGTGAGTAGTATGTATATATCTTAAAATTTCAATTGTTGTTATTTTAATCAAATCAGTTACATTTCCTTCTCACTCGGATCTCGTACGAATTAAGACGTATTTACAAAACAAAATAAAAATTATATTTAATGCAGTAAGAAGTAACAGGAAATCAGAGAGGAATTGACATGCTACATCCTAGACCGCATCGCCACTTAACATCGGGTGAGATGGCGGTCAAACGTCTGCCTATATGTTACAAAAAAAAGCGTGCTGGCTGTAGACCCAAACTAGATGAAAGTCTATAATATATCTGAGTACGTAGAACTTACAGAAAAGATTAGAGTTTATACAATCTTAGGGGGAAGAAATAATATAATAAAAAAATAAATGCTTTATTTCGCACCAAAACTTAAAGCTAACAATATGATGGGGGAAAAAATTTGTTACAAGACAAACAAGACTCCCATAACACACGGACCACAATACCGCGAATTCAATGCGCGTATTAATAGACCTGTTACATCACTTGTCCCACTTCTAACAACTGCCTAAAATTTATTAATTATTACTTTTTGATTTATTTCGATTTATTTTACACGTGATGTTCACACTTTGCATTTACACCCTTGACTTGACTGGTACAATAGATACACTTAAAAACTATTTTTGGATTGAAATTGATGATTTTATAGCGGTCGAGTGTATTTAATTGCTATAATTTTTCTTACATACAATACTTATCTACAATAATAGTATACAAGAGGAAAACTTTGTTTGTTTATTTGGTTGTAATGAATAGGCTTAAAAACTACTGGACCGATTTTAAAAATTCACCATTCGAAAGCTACATTTTCCACGAGTAACATAGGCTTAATTTTATAGGCTATATATATATAACATTATGCTACTCGAGGGAAGCCGCGCAGATCAGCTAGTCCTTAATAAAGTTACAACACCACAGCACCAGTTCATTTTAAACCATTTACCACTTTAAAAATATATTCATTCTTTAAACTCGTTTCTAGTTTCACAATTAAAACGTTCCCAGCGAAGGCTTCGTAAAATGCTGTCCACGTACATTTACCTCCTGCAGCTAGGATTAAAACGAGTGGAAATCCAGCAATAAGTTCCTGTTTACAATTCCCTCACGTCCTCAAAACGTTGGGTTATTCATGTATATCGAATCATTTTAATGTTTTCTTATATGGGAAATATTGAGTTACATTCACTTACTTTTCAGTGTTAATCATAACTAAACGATCCAATACATATACATAGTTATGATGACTTTAATGCTTGAATCATTTATTAGAGTGCCTTAACAAGTGAAATGAAGATTAAACTAAAGATATCAAGAAATTTTTCGCACCAGTATACATAGCCTTAGATAAATCTTAAATAAAAAAATATCCTCATGTATAGCGTTAGTTTTTAAGTTGTTTTAATAATAACAATAAATTCAGAATACAGGAATTATTGTAGAGTAAGTTAAATTTACCATTATATTCGTCATGAGCATTCAGCTTCTATTCTGAATAGATAAAAAAAACTGTATCTCAGAATGCAGGGCCTTTCCATAAAAAATATTAAGACATGTAATATTTCAAATTTCTAATATCCTCACCCCAAACTGTCTCACTTACTAAGCTTCAACTGAAAATTAATGCTTCCTACTGCTGTTGCAATATTGGTAAAAGATTGACTGCCCATAGTTCACCTAGGCTCTACCATAACCTCAAATCATAAGCGATGTTGTCATCCATTATTCCAGAACATCAAAGTAAACCGAACACAATGCTTCAGAGTTCAGTGCAGTGCTAACCGCAATCCACAATAGGTAAAGGCATCAACTCTCTTCATAACAAACAATATAACTTTATAGATGTTCGAAACTATGCTGTGTAATATTGCAGTTGAAAAAGTTTGTAACGAAGTATGGATTGCAACGTGCAAATGCAAAAAGCAATAAACAAATTCTATTGTTATAGGTAAGGCAGATAGGCTTTATAAGGACTAAATAGGAGGCAGACATCGAAACACACCATATAAAGGAAAAATATGAAGAAAACCTCGTAGATAACATATATCACAAATATTATCTCGTAAATGTCCACAGTTCTAAACCTAGAAATGTCTAATATGTAATGAATTATGTAATTGATAAATTACTGAATGTATATCTATTAAAGGGATTGGGAATCGAAAAAGTTTTGACATAACTCTGTCACTGTATTGTGAAGATAAATTTTGTATTTAAGAATACCAACGACGCGGGTTAAAAATTAGAGCACTTCCAAATTCTCTCATATTTGACGACGTCTCGTACCCTTTATATTTACACAACCCGGAGAACAATTACACATATTTGTTAGAATCTGCCAACGTTGGAAACAAACAGGTGCATCTTAAATTGTGCGGTTCAACTAAATAGCTCTTGTAAATGGTTGAGGTGACGCGTCTCGTGCAGAGATGTATTCATTCTACTGACTTAACATTTCTGAATTGTAATATTAACTAATGCTATTTCATCTAGTGCGTTCACTAGATGTTCTGCAAGGCTTTCTCATTATACTATAAATCTTAATTGTATTATACTACAGCATAATTCAAGTAAGATATATATTAATTGACGATACAAAAATATTTTTTCAAGTCATACCAGATTTAGTTCCAAAACAGACAGATAAGATCTTCAGCTTTATAATATAGAGGATTTATTATATTACTGAAATGTCATATAAAAATAGGCTGTTAGGTGATAGAACCCAAATTTACTCGTAAAGCGAGCAAAGTAGCATGCAAAGCTTGTTTGTAATTTGTCAGATTCTATATCCTAAACGACTCTTCTGGTATAAATATTTCATTAGAATTTCTATATTCGTTCATTTTTCATGATATAGTTCTAATGTAGAGTAGAAGTATATTGTGTCTAATGCGAAATTTGATCCTTCGAGTCAGACTACAACCAAGCATTATCAAAATTCAGATTTAGTATATACTAGTACTGTGGTATGCGTTTTGATGTACCAAAGATATTTCATAACCCAACCAGACTTCAAATATATCTGTAACAGTATCCGTTATTAATACAAGCAAGGTATTAAAATTGACTAGCATTTAATCTTTCAAAGTTCCCAATATCGAACAGAGCTTTGTGGCTTCAGTGATCGAGATTGGCTTGACAATGTTTCGGGACGCGTTTCACTTTGTAAACATGCTCCCGACAAGCCCAAGATTAGTCTAAAAACAATACTGTTTCCTGGTTTAACCACTTCAACTTGCCTCGAATTTATTGCTTTTCGCTTGCCCAGTATTTGTTAAGCAAACTGTACGTAATATTTGTTTTTCTTTCTTACTTCAAAGGATGTCAAATTTAAATATTAAGAAACTAGACATAGTATAATATTTGCAATACTTTTTTTAGACATAGAGTGCAGATGGCAAATAAAAAATGCATTAAATTGGTAGGCATTTTTTGTATTCACATATTTAACACTTGTCATTTGGGTTGACGATTTAGAGTTTGCAAAGTTTATATGAAAAATATTTCTATAATTATTAGTGGGAACAATTATTACCAAAAAGCTCCACTACAAAATTGAGAACTTTGATCAGCTAAATAGTTTTAGAAAGGCAATTTACCACTAGATGAAGAACGTCTTTCAATATGCGATGTTCGAGTGGTATCATTTTATTGCTTGAATAAAACCGTTACCAAGTTATCGAGTAATATATTTTCACTTTTATCCTGAGCTCTCGAACTGAAAACGTATTGATATTTCGTCGCCATCGGAATTCGCAATTGCAAAGCGAACGAGTGAACACTTGAATGATAATAATCGATAGTATCTGAACAACCATGTGTTTTAGTTGGCACGACAGTGCAATATCGATCTTGTTAGGTGGAATTTAGGATTAAGGATTTAAATTCAGTTTAAGCTTAACGGATAAAGTTTTTATTAGCTGTATATAGTAACTCTTGAGGCGAAAATGATAAAAGTTTTTATTTAAATTGCTTTTGCATTGCCTTGGTCAGCAGTATTAGACACATTTAAATAGTGTGTTATCTTTTTTTTACTGTGATAAGAATAGCATTAATGAGTAGATACCGGATTATATGCATATGCATTTGTATATTAAAGCTGTTTCAGAGACTGACAGAGAATTGTATATTTTGTCCAAAAATCTAGTTATAATGCATATTTTCGGTACATTACCAATACTTTTCCGACCATGCGTTCCGAAATGCTTAAGTGACAATATAGAGAATCCGACCGAATTTAAAAATCACAAAATATATTGACTAGGCTATTGAGTATTTGAGGAGTAAGTTACAATAAAATTAGTGCAGCGTTTAACATTTTGCGCTCATTTTACTTCTTCCGCGTCCCGCATTTCGCCAAATAAAAATGCCGAAATGTTATTCTAGAAATTGTCAAGAAGGTTAAAAAAGTGGGAGATATCGATCAGTAAAATATTAATTAATTTTGTTGTTTTTATCAATATAAGAAACAACATGTTTTAGATTAATTGTATCATCTTCTCTCAAGTGTTCTGGATATACATCAGTATGTGGAACTAACCTTTTCCACTTGTAAAAAGTCATGTTACCGTTCCTATTGTCATCTACTAAAGGATAATTTACTAATTGCATGCTAATTTTGATATAACAAATAAAAAAAAATCTGTTACTAAAATTTATCATATTTTGATTTTGCATAATCTGTCAGTTTTCGTGCATATTTCCATGCATATTACTTTTTATTGTTGGTCTTGATGAGTGTTAAAAGACTCAGACAATATTTATTATTTTACTATTGTTTCCAAACAAATTTAAGCTCAATTACGAAATACATATCATTATTAATCAATAGATTTAACGTTACATTAGTAACACGCAATACACTACTTTTATATATTTTTGAATTATACCTATTCAAATTATTTTTAACAATGTCAAATTTTGTTACACTTATTGTATGTAATCTATGCAATAATCATTGTTTGTAAATTGTAAGCAAGCATAAATAAATTAATACTAACACATATTTTTTATCTGTTAATCTTTGTTAAACATGTATTCGAAAAGTAAATTTAACCAACACATCAGAAAAGGTTTAAAAATCAATTGAGCTTATATGTATTGTGCATATATCTTACATTATCACGTTGCATCTAGATAATCACGTACAATATGTGTCATGTGTACAATCCGTATGTAAATACATCGGTAACAAAGGAGGAATTCGGGTTTTGACTGCATTTCATACTACGTTATTAACTTAGAAATACACGCTCGAAATTGTTATTCAGCTCCGGAGCACTTTACAGCTAAGTTACATACAGTTAATTATACTGTAACTGGAAGTATTCATAGGGCAGGACGCATGGTTGTTATAATTTAAAGTATTGCTTTAATTTGTTTATATATACACAATTATATGTGTGATTTTAAATTCTCTTTTATAACAAGCAAATGAACAAGACTCGCAAACAGATGAAAAACAAAACAAAAATTAAACCAAAATATAAAGCTTGTTTCAGTTCCAAATGTGCTTTCAACCACAAACAGATTATTCGACTAGATGAAATGGCATCATAGGCTCTTGAACTATATTGAGGGATTTGTATAAAAATACACTATTGAACACATAAACCGCATTTTAATCATAACTCGTTTTTTGCATGTGCATCATTTCAGACATCCCGATGCTTTGAATCCAAATAATCACGCACAATATATTTACAGTACATACAGGCATCAGGAACAAATGAGAAATTAGGGTTTTGACTGCATTTCATACTACGTTATTAACTTAGAAATACATGCTCGAGACTGTTATTCAGCACCGGGGCACTTTACAGTTAATTTACACACCGTTTAATGTACTGAGACTGGAATTATTAACAGGACTGTACACTTGAATTATGTAAATTAAGGTATTTCATTCAGAATTTTTCTTTTATAATATTCTATTGATTGCCTCTCATAATTCTTTTTTCTGTTCCCACAATATTTTTTTATGTTAGAGCAGGCAAGCGGAAAATGCGATTTACCTGATGTTATGTGACTGCCGCAGCCAATACCTACATCAAAATACCGGCTTGAAGGGGGTGAGATAAGAAGAGTATTAATGACGATAATGTGGGAGAAAAAGGGATGGCAATACAGGCCTTTGAGCTCCAGCTCACAGAACAAAACACGCCGAAATTCTGCTGGAGGGGTCGCTTATTACACCAGTACAAGCTTTTCGAAAAAAGACTTTAATTCTATATTTTTTAAATAAAATTTCCTTGTACGCACTTCATACTTCCTACATAGATAATTACCCTTAACTCCTCTATTCCATAGTCTATATAATATATTGTACATATATTTAACCCTTATTACCGTTTGACGAGCCTTCGATCACACTGGCCACATGAAAACAATGGCTTCTCAATTGCACAGCCTCACATCGACTCCCCGTGTAATTGGACTTCAGTGTACAATGTCACAATACGTGCTTCACTTGAATGGGCTTCCTTCGTGGTTTTCAATTAAATTGAACGCATATCAGTAGGGTGAGCTTATGTACAAATAACAAGGAAATCAATCGGCTTTCTTTTGTTATTTCATAAAGTATACCCGAAAATAGTACTAATATTATTAAAGCGAAAGTTTGTGATTTATGTATATTTGTTACTCTTTTACGTAACTACTGAATCGATTATGATGAAAAATGTCTAATCCGTGACAACTCCGGTTTAAAAGTAGCCTATAATATCTTATTCTGAACCCTTATCTATACGTACACCAAGTTTCATTGTAATCGGCTTATTAGTTTTTGCGTGAAAGAATAATAAACAAACAAGTACACAAACTTTATCCTATCCTCCACAAACTTTCGCAGTTATAATATAAGTAGGATACATAGTAAAGTGTCTACTCTTAGTTTACTTTGGCGTTCTGAAATTTACAAACACCCTTCCTTAGTTTTTAGTAATTGGACTTCACTTGACAATGTCACAATAGGTTCTTGACATGAAAGGGAACTTCCCTATGGTTTCCAATTAAATTGCGCGCATATCTGAGATAGACATGCCTAATATGTACAAAAATAACACACATGTAATAAGGATTTTAAACTTTACCTTGGTTTGTTTCTTTTTTGATAAAATTCAACAATGACTTTAATATTGGGGATTTAACATATGTAAAAGAAACAAATAAATAGTTATATCGAATATACTATTATACTGAATACAATGCACAGATAGTGATGCATTTAAAATATTGAATTAAAGACCGATTTTAATATTATCATTGTTATTTTGTGCCTCGCTTTATCTTCACACATGTCCTTCAAAAATCGGTTGTCTGGAAGAAATTGCAATAAGCAATTAGACCGCCTTTTCGTACACTCGTATTGTAATTTTCTATTGGTGTATGTTCTTACTGCTATGTACAATAAAGTATAACAAATAAAAATTAATAAAAATGCCTAGTTTATCGGGGTTGATTGTAAAATAATGTTCAGCCACTGCTCCAATCAGGTCGTCTTTTAGGGTGTTAGGTTCTCCAATGATTCAAGCAATTCATTTCTTGAATATTGTCTTAATTAACACCCGGTTGCTAGAATCAATTCAACTCGTAATAAATTCCAAAAGTAATAAAATTGATCGATAACAAACGGGCTTCTATTAGTCCATAGCAATATTCTATGAGCAACTAAGATAGGAGACCAATTCAATTAATTATCGGATACAAGCGACAAACAGTCAAGTCCTCTTGAATAGAGCTTAAACCTAAGTGCATCGCTAACAATTATTCTGAATACCAGGTCTGAATTGCGTCACACATTAACTAATAATTGAAGGCCCCAGGAAAATTATTACTGCAGTGTTCTAAATTCAAACAGACGTTTATAAATGGAATGAATTTTGATGCGATGTTCTAAATTTAAATTGATGGTTTAATAAACAATACGTGAGATTTTAACCAATAATAATTGAAGACTCTGGAAAATATTACTGCAGTGTTCCAAATATGAACCCACGTTTAAAATTCGAATAATTATTAAATAATACATCACACGTGAAGTAATAATTGAAGGCCCGGGAAGATTATTACTGCAATGTTCCAAATTTGAGCAATTATTAACCTAAGGAATATAAACAGAATAATTATAAACAATTAACTTAATTGCAGGCTTCGCAAAATATGGTTGAAATGTTCGTGATTTACACGTACGTTTTTATGGAAATAGTCGGCGATATAAATAATCACACTGATTGTGACGTGGAATTAATTTTCTATATTTCAGATTTCTATAAGTATGGCATCGGAAAAATGCATATTAAACGTTAAATTATTCTTTCTTTTGAATTAAATTTTATGCGAATTGATAAGTTATGTCTTTAAACAAAATCAAGGAAACATATTATAATCCATACTTTATAATAACTCTTCCGTACAAAATATACCTTTGATAAATATAATGTCAAACAAAGGCCACCAATTTATCCGGGCCTCTAAATTGGCTGAGACAATTATTATTCTAAGTGTCCATACACAATGGGGCTTATAGGAGATTCCTCCAAGGGGCAATAATAATCAAAATAGCCGTGGCGTTAACTAATCTCACTCATAACTATAATCATACGTAAAGTAGCTTAGCAATTTCTACTATATTACATTTGATTTTGGAAGTTTCCTTGACCGTTTGGTTCGGTGGTAGTGTTGTGGCGTCACGTGACGTCACAATTCCTGAATCGCGATGTTGACATGTTTTTGCCGCTTAGCTTATATGCCACTTCCAAACTTCAATTTTTCCGTGGGAGGAATATCACCATCCTTCACAGTGTCACAACCAAGAGGTATTTGGGTTCGTCTTAATCCAGCAAGGCATCAAGGTCGAATCTACTCGCCTCTTACTACAAATTGATCAGTGAAATAGATTTAATATCCGCCCTTACCCCAAAAGTCATGGGACGCAGCTATATAAGCTTCCACCGCGTAGATGTAATTTATAATATACAACGTGTCTTAAAATTCAACGATAATACGGGTGGTGTCACCAGGTGGTGGGCCTACTCATAACTACTTGAGGAAAAATAAAATAAAAATTCAATCTAACTTATTTTTTAAATTATAAAAAAAAATTGATTTGCTTCAAAAAATTTCACCTACTAAGACATTTTTTGTTACCATGTCCACAATTTTACTAATATTTCTAACTTTTCTTTTGTATTGGAAACTTAAGTAGCACTGCTATCCACCACAATCATTTAAATACCCAGAATGCATGTAGTTTTTACATAAAAAGCAATTGAAATTGTATTTTTCTCTAAAATTTCGAAAGATTATTACTTTCAGTCAACTTTGATTCATTGTGGTGTAAAAAAAATGTATAGTCACCACTATGGCAAGTCTTATCAAAAGTTGGCGCATCTATTCAAGATTATATATACCATATATAAAACTTACTTAGGAGTCCCACCAGCTACGGTTGAAACCATATTTAAATCCATTCGGCAATCTATCACGTTTATTAAGATAGATGCGTCTGAGATATGGATATGAACGCAATTGTTGAATTTTATTAATATTTACCCTGTTTATTTATATTTCGAGATATTACGTCAACAAGATCGGAATAAATAAATAAGGTAAAACATGATTGTGGATTACGCCGACTCACTTCCGGATAATAAAGAGGAAAGTCACTAACACAAATAATTGAAAAGGATATATATTTAATAGAATAACGACTGGCGGCTGGCAAAAACGATTATTGTGATATAAATATTTAATTTTTAACAATATTACAGTATCAAAAATCGCAATTAACTATTAATTTTTAGATCAATGAAGTTGTGTTTTTAATTTTCTAACATTTGAATGGCTGAAGATTGTCAGTTCTTTTTCGTTTTCTGTCCAACTTTTGGAATGCACTTCCTCTCAAATTATCTTGAATGCTTCTGAAAATAATAAGTCCACTTGTAAATGCTAAAAAAGTTTGTAAATGTTGGGGAAAATACAATTGTTTACGCTAATTTCTCCCCAGTCTGTTTGTAAAATATTTGACACATCAATACAAGTAACTAATAAATCAATAATAGTATATTTTCACGAACCCCTGTTCTACTAAATAAATGTATATTCAAACATAAATACTGTATACTGTATACTGTCGGAACAAACGCTTCACGATCCACTTTTGAGCGGTGTATGTTTATGACGTCACAGTTTCTACGTCACTTGACATTTCCAGGCTCTTGATTCACATGTAATAAATCACGCTGCCGTCACGAGGTAGGGAATAGTTCTCTTAAACGGTTGTGCTGTTTCTGTCCCACAAAGCCTGCTGTCACGCGAGTAACAGAGAAGAGAACAACATTTACTATGTCATGTGTCGGTGACAGCGCTGATAGGTGCTTTACCGATTGTTTCATAAACTTCGCCGTGTTCTTCAGTAAATCGAATCGTTTGTTTTATAGGCGTTAATCAAATGGTTCATCAATTATTGAAGGCATCATTTTGGGTGAGTCAATAAAATACTATTGGTACGTGCACCGAATAAACTGATCGAGGCAGACATTTTTTATCGTGCATCTTATAGAGTTGAATATAAAAACAATTGTTACAGGAAATAAATACGTTCACAATACAAGCCCTACATCTTTTATTTTCGTCCTTATAATTTATACATTATTATCCTTTTCGTGTGTTGAATAAATTGTAATTTATTCACACGAAATCGTTACAATTAAATAAATAGCAAACCGAATGAAGTAATTGTATAGGGGTAAAAAATTCTTTTCTATCCCTATTTTCCTCACAAAAACAACAATTTCCGAAAAATTCTTCGAAAAGTATTAGTGATATAGCTTCTCTGCTTTGAAGAAACTCTTGAATGTTGTTCATTCTTGATTAAGTCAAAATAAAACACAAATTTTGAGCCTATTACCTATATACTGAGTGAAAACAAAACTTATCACCCATATCTTCTCTCTTGTTTTTTGTTGGAGTCCAAAAATATGCCGAGAGCCAGGACGATATGCGAATATCGTCGCGCGGGCTTTCGCGAAATCACCAGCTGGTCGATTCTGTAAAACACGATTTTCGATTTCGAATCTCTTCTCGACTCTCACCCTCACTTCGAAAATCACTTCGATTCTCACATTTTTAGTATTCTGTAACGTCAATGTCGCTTAAGTGAAGTGAAATGAGTTTCGATATGTCGAGTGAAATTACGTCATAAATTAGTGATGACCTTTTTAGGTTACAGTTTTAGATGATCATTTACGATTACATTTTAAATAAAATACTTTTTAAAGGATTTTAAACGCGGTTTATTATACATTATTTTACATTATTATTTAACCCGACGTTTCGAGCACTTTACAGCGAGCGTGGTCACGGGAGACTGGAGACGTCTGAAATAATAATGTAAAATAATGTATAATAAACCGCGTTTAAAATCCTTTAAAAAGTATTTTATTTAAAATGGAAAGTACTCGCGTTAAAACAAATACAAGATTATACTATTTACGATTACATTTAAAAAAATAATAAACCATTATTTGAATGTATTTCGTTCACGGTTACGCATTATTGTTATTATTGAGACGTTTATTCACAAAAAAATAATTTTTAAACTCGATTT
>LQNK01000607.1:146259-177235 GCA_001586405.1 Phoebis sennae
TATTTAGCATCTACACTTTAATATCTAGGACTAAGTACCATTGTTTATCATAGCATATTTCAAGGAGTCCTACAGGGCACAATAAAACGGCAATTGGTTATTGCCACGGCGCGATGTACCGCCCTAAGGGAAATCTGATAGATGGCAAGCTTACAGGCCTATTTTAAATATGTGCCGGGATCCTTATGTATATGAGAAGTTGGTGCCATAAAAGCATTATGGCACCATCGCACCTATTTCGAATGGATATTTATTAAAAAAAATTTTGTTAAAAATTTTAATTTTTTTAGGTGAATATTTATATGAAATGTTACACGTAATAATAGCCATAACGCAAGTTTATTTCCTCCTATTCCCAAGCTGGGGAGAAATTTGGGAGAGAGAGAGTCGTGTAACAAACCTCCACCTCGATTTTGAAGACCTATCTAATAATGATACCACACAGATTGGGCTTCAACGGGAATTTTTTCAACCCCACTTTAATGTTAGGGGTATCCTGAGATGGGCCCAAGATTCGTTAAAATCGAGTTGTGTTTAAGGTATGTACTGCGCAGTAACCGATGTACACACCTTAAAAATATACAAACATACACTCGCCGGGCCTTCTCGACTCCGAATCCTCGCTTCGCTCGGTCAATAAAAATAAGTTAAATGAGATAGACATATTTTTACTACATTTAAACCAGTCAATGAAAACTTAATTGAGAGCGAAAAGCAAAAAACCGGCAAAAGCACCAAAAAAATCAAGCCATCATTGAATCAAACCTAAATAAACTGAGATATATCTGAATTCAAAGAAAACTCAGTTATCGTGTCCGCATTCCAGCAGATTTATACACAAATCAATCTTCGAGCATTTTCAAAACGTCGGTCGCTGAAAGAAAATAAATCTTTTGTAAAACTTTTTCAACGGGATAGGTATTATTCATGAGGGTGCCAACCAACTGATTGATCGCCTTGTTTAGGTTTTAAGTTAGGGGCTTAAGCGTGTCCTAAATGTGTCGATTACTCTGATGAGTAATCTAAAGGCCCTACTAACGTTTAAACTTTGATTACATACAAATTACTTATTTGACAATATTTGGTATTTTTTTTAATTATTTTCTTTTAATAGATAACCAAATAAAATAACCTTTTTATAATTCAACAAATAGTAGTAGTTTCATAAATAATTTAAGAAGCGTCGTTCATTATCATTCTTTTAATAAAAAGCATTACCGAGGACATCACACGTAATTAACGAATAAAATTTTCATCATAAAAGGTTCATCTCAATTAATCTTTTTACGCGCAAAAACAAACGGATCGTTTTTAAAACATCTTATGCCTAGTTCCTTTAAAATAAAACTAGTCGTCTTATCCACGGTACAATATTCAGTAGGTGTATATCTGACTCGTATATATTATAAACGTAGCGTTAACATAACACCAAAACTTAGTCACCGTTTGGTTGATAATTTAAACGCTCGTAATTAGTTAATGAAAACAATTCGCACCTATACTATAACCTTCCGTCGTTTATACGAACCGAGCTGTAGCCTATAAGTTGGAACCTAACCCATTTACAAAAAGGTTAAATCTACGCCAGTATGGAAATCCGAAAACTTTCTCAAAATATAAACAAGCTTTATTTTCCTCGGGTCAAAACATAATCGCAGGAAACCGGCTTATAAAATCCAATCTTACGAGGTGTAGACATGAAAAAATATCCCACCATTTACACAGTGAGAATTTTTGCGAGCTCATAAACTTTGGACCACATAATTTTGGTCGCTTACGGCAAAAATGAGGAACCTCAACAGATAATTTTCTCATTTAGAAGGATCAAAATTATTCCTTTACTAAATTTTTATACTGTACAACGATAATTTTGGGAATATTAGATCAGTTTACACAGTAGTATTACAAACTTAGGTTGTGTTTAGATTAATACTAGACAGCGTTCAATGTGAGTTGTCTAAGAAATGTTTATTAAAATTCGAGCATAAAATTTAACTACTGATATAAAAAAGTATGAATTAACTTAACGTACAAAATCTTGTAGTTTCTCTCCACATAATATGTATTATATAGGGCGCCTACATATGGGTATCGTACGCATATTTAAATGGACGATGCATTATAATAATATATACTTCTTTGTATAGAAAGACACACAAATGCGTCCACGGATGATGAGCCGATTGGCGCAGTGGTTACAGTAATGTTCTATTGCGCCGTATGGGTTCGATCCCCATTAGTAAAAATTATGATATGATGAACATTGTAATTTTCCACTGTCTGGGTGTTAAATACTATACATAATAGTATGTGTGTATTTAAAAAAAGTAATTTTAAGTATCTATCAGTTATCTAGTTTTAGTACAAGCTTTGCTTAGTTTGAGACTAGATGGCGTTAGATTAAATGTCGAAGAATCTATGTATTTCACTGATCCGCATTGTGCGAAACGTAATTTCTATGCAAATAAAGAAAAACGATACCTATATTGTAGGTTATGTAGACGCCTAGCTCAGATCTTGACAATAAAAGGTATAGACTGGACGTACACATGCATAAAGTCACCGACTGCTTAGTGAATTATTCCAGGAACTCTGTTCTCAATTAAGGTAAACCTCTCCGAATACATTTACATAAAAGATTCCACTTGAGGTACTTGCGTTGGATGATGTTTAAAATAAGGTACACGTGTAAATCAGACATGAAATGTTAAATGTCTTGTCAATATTTGAATATTGGTAATATTGACTCTTTACCATATTTCTATGTGAATATGAAAATGATTTTAGCAATGATATTTAAACTAATATTTTGAAGAGGAAAATTTTGTTTGTTTGTTTGGTTGTTTGTAATGAAAAGGTTTAAAAACTACTGGACCAGTTTAAAAAATTCTTTCACCATTCGGAAGCTACATTATCCACGAGTAGCATAGGCTATATTTTATAGGATACATTATGCTATGGGAGCGAAGCCGCACGATTCAGCTTGTTTTTTTATAAAGCGATTTTCATAGCTTATGGACCAGTCATGCAAATAAATATTTTCTTGCAAACTAAAATATTTATTTGCTTGCTTAAACAATGCTCTAAGTCTTCCCATTTCAAAACAAATCCCAATAAATGTTAACCACAAAAACATATTTTCAGATATCAATTTCTCTTCTAATGATATTAATTGACTAGGTACGTTACGATGCCATGTCGTTGTCCATTATTCTTTTCCAACATTTTTCTATCTCGTAAAAACCTTAACAATCAACGTCCAATTAATTTAATTCCAGTCCTCGCTATAAAAAGTAAAATTATAAAAACAAAAATATCTTAGTCACAATTAGGAGACGCAAAATATTTCAATCCAAGTTTTTAACACGGCAAAAAGTGACTTTAAGTCTCATTAACAATTTACTTTAAATGTAGGAAACCGTTGACTCGAAACTGAACTTTGAAACTCGAGGCCACAAACTAAAAACCTTCTTTAAGACTTTTCAGTGAGGAAGGTTCTGTTTAAATTGGTCTGGCAGTTGAGCGTCCTTTCCGAGTGACTTGAAAACAACTTCGCGGAACATAAAGGCTATTTTTGTGAACAGGAAACGTACACAAATGCATCTAATGAGGTGAATAAACTGCATATATCCTTTTCACGTGATGTCGCTAAAGGGACGGTGCTTCGCCATCGACAAGTGATGCCTTGTTGTGTATGACATTTCGTAACGCATTATAAAAGAGGTTATAGTTACCTACTTCTGCTAGTACTCGGTTTCTGAGTCACTTCAACGTTAGTTTATCTATTCGATAACTATAAACGTCGCAACACAAACAAACGAACACAGTTAACTTAAATGACTAACTATTGATATTAAACTAAAATACTCAAAAACCTGGCATTAGTGCTCCATATTGCGATGTATGTATAGTGAAAACTAGTCACAACATGGAAGTTCCACCCGGCAAAAGATCCAAAGGCAGACCCAACACAAGATGAGAGGATAACATGAAAAAAAGCAGGAATATTTTGGTGCTACGTGACATCGGACCGTGATAACTGGTACACTTAAAGAGGCCTTCACCTGAGAGGGGTTTTTCAAATAATTAAAATACTAAATTGCGCATATATGAGGTATTACATAGCTAGCTTAATTAATAAATACGTAAAAAATAATGAAAAGAGTCGGCGAGGCTTTGTTAATTTAATATGATTTATTTATTATACACCTTGTATAATTGTGTACAAAAAAAAACAAAAACAATATCTTAAGTGGAAATAAAAGGCTTTTTTATTGTATTTAATTTATTTATTTAATCCATCCAAAGAGGAGAGGGTAAGAAGAACTTTACACTCCACGTAGGTCAGGTCCTCCAATATAAATTGAGTCCTCGCAGATAAAGTTTCGCCGTGCAGTTTGGTTTTGCATTGCTTTTAGTGTGATTGTCGTGCTCTTGACATTTAGCACCGCTATGTCATGCTGTTCAATTAAGAAGTTTATATAAGCTTACATAAGCTTAATATTCGCTTGGCATTCTGAGACAGTATTTAATCGCTTAAGATCGAAAAATTAAAAAGTTAACTTACAAGTATAATCGGATGCATTTGGAAATCTAATCTAGGCTTGATTTCTTAATTATGTATGTATTTCCCGCCTTATCGAATACTAACAATTGGTACAAGCTAAAATACTGATAGAATTGTATAAAAAACAATAAAAAATTAATTTCTCAGATCTCACCTCTCACCTTTTGTTTCCATTAACGCTCTGACATAATTAGATTTCTTTTAACAAGTTAAATTAAGTCTAAAGTACAAAAATAAATTGACTGCCATAATATTAAAACACAAGTAAATTCGAAAAATAATTTTAGGCATTGCTTTATTAGATGTTTTGAGACCTCTATGTTTAATTCCAAATGACTACTTTAAATCATAAATCTTTTTTGGTAAATTATAAATATTAAAAAAAAAGAATGTCATAATTTAGTAAATCCTTTTGCGTATTTTTTCGAAAACAAAGGCTTTACATCACTTATATTTTATTTAATTTTTTATGTCATACCTAATTTTCTAATTTACTTATTTTCCAATTCTTCATGCACACAATATTTAAATTCCGAATTTTTTCCTCTCAGTACATTCGCTTATGAATACAATTGCAGTAATCAAAATAAACCGCAAAGAGCGCAGCGTCGACAATCGTACTTATAAATAGACAAAGAGCCACGAAGCTGTTTTCCGCTATAAGTCCCTTAACGAACGGTTCAACCACATCTCTGCCATTATATCTTACAACATTCTTTAGTTTTTTGTCTTCTTCACAAGCCAATAGTCACCAATCTCCATATGCAAGTATATTCGTAGTTTTTCGTGCCCATCAAATACAGATTCGCTTATGAATACAATTGCGGTATTCGAATCAAACCATAAGGCAGCGTCGACAGTCGTACTTACAAATAGACAAAGAGACACGTAGCCGTTTCTCAGCTTTAACACCCTTAACGAACTGTTCAACTGCATCTCCAAGCAATATATTATCTTACTCATTTAGTTTTTTGTCTACTTCACTGGCCAATTCTCACCAATCTCCAGGAACACAATATTAATAAATTCGTAGACCTTCCGTTCTTATACATACTCAGAGTCGTTTATATTATTCATCCAATACAATTGCGGTATTCTAAACAAACCGCAAGCAACGCAACGTCGACAATCGTACGTAAAAATAGACAAAGAGCTACGAATCCGTTTTTCAGCCATAAGTCCCTTAACGAACGGTTCAACCACGTCCCCAAGCTGGAAAAAATGTAACTGCATTGGGATAATAGACGAGTATAGTATTAATCCGTATTGTAAATAGAACCAGCGGAAATATTTGAACGAAACATTTGCGTTGGTTGCGATTCGCGAATTTGCCTTTCATTTAGTAATGCAGGGAGGAACAAGAATTTGTTAATCTTTTTCTTAATATTATAGAGTAGAAAATAATATGATGAATATATAACTTCCCTTTCCTGAAGAAGCAAAATTTTAACGTATCTGTATTTATTTCTAATTTAATACGGGCGTTACGAAAAGAGAAAAAGATTACCGGTATGCGGGAGTCGATTTTGAAGTTAATTATTACCACCACGAAGAACAAAACGGACGACCCGTGGTTTTGTCCTGAGTTTTATCTTAATTGCTTTGTTAACTCGTAGGGCCAGGTTTTTTATCTATTGCTAGCTGATCCGCGCTCTCGTAGCATAATGTTACATATAAGGCCTATATAATAAAGCCTATGTTACTCTATTGGTTGATAATATGGCTTTCGAATGGGGAAATAATTTTTAAAATCGGTTCTTTCAGTTTTTGAGCCTATTCATCACAACCAAACAAACAATCAAAGTTTTCCTTCTTATAATAATTTAGAGTGTAGATTATTTAAAGAAGCTTGAATGAATTATCTGCTTAAAAGAAAACGATGTCTAATATAAGGTAGCAACATTGAGCCTCCTTAATGAAAAAAATGTCACTATCAATCTAAGGTTTTTGAAAAAGACTAAAAAACGTCTTAATATAAAAATAGATAAGCCCCATGCGGGAGTTGTTTTTAAAGTTGGTAATTACCACCATGAGGAACAAAACGGACGGTGGTTTTGTCCTGAGTTTTATCTTAATTGCTTTGTGAACTCGATATCGTAAAGACAGGCTTTTTATCTCCTTATTCTGTTCGGAGAAGTTTGAATTAATTCCCTGTTTAAAAGACAACGATGGCTGATATAAGGTAAACAATATTGTGCCTACTTGGTGATTTAATGAGTAGTTTTCTGATATGTAAGACTATAAAATCTGTCTTACAATTAACACTGCAATGCTTTAGAAGTTTGAAGAAAATGTTTTTTAAAATATCAAACTAAAGAGTGTTTAAAATTTATGAACATCTAATTAAATCCTAGTGTGAAGTGTGTGGTATTGTAAAATTGTATACTGGGTTTTTTTTTCATATCCATAAAATTATGATTAAAAGTTTTTAATCGAATACATTTGATAAATTGTATTGTGACTTCTTGATGGAAATGCATTTTAAGTTTTGAATTAAACACTTTTTTTACATTATTTCCACCATTTATTAATAAATTTTCAGAACAATAAAGAGTAGAAATATTTTTGAAAAGGTCTTTAATTCAATACTCTTCAATCTAAATTTGCCATTTCATGAAAAGTAAAACGTCTAGTTTATTCGGTGAATGATTCAGTTTGATTATTTCCTGCAGTCGTTGAGTAGCGGCACTGAATCCGGATTCGTATCAATTTCCTCACATGTGAAAGTGTGCCGAAAACAAAATATAAATGGCTATTTCCCGATTATTTATGCTCTGATTTTCCGAGTTCCTCTATTTTTGATGTGTGATTAAATAGCAGCGATTAACTTTGTGTTGATACTAGATCCCCACAGTTTCGCTTGCGTGAAATTCGTTGTCTTGCGATAAATAAAAAGTATTCTAGCTTTTTATGAATTTTCATCAAAATCTGTTCAGCATGTGATTGGAACACAAAAATCCCAACATATAAACATCAAAATTATCACATTTATAATATTAGTAGGGCTTCGCAATGTCCATATAAATGCATTTGTAGGTAAGAATATAATAATTCCGCGAATGATTTCAAAATTATTTAAATTCGTGTTTTATGAATATTAAGAAAATGTCTTTTCAATTAAACAAGAAAACGGAACCTATTTAATTTTTTTTTCTTTCAAGGAAATAAGGACCGTATCGTATAATATGTGCACCAATGTCCAAAAGTGATATTTATTGACAAGGTATCGATTGATCTCGAGAAAAATAACTGAAGTGTACTAAGTACCAATTCGAACCTTTCCTAAATGATATTTCAAATAATGCAGTCGTTAATCCTTATATCCTCTAAAAGTATCGATAAACTAAAACTTTCATTGTATAGAAGCAGAAACGTACTGCAGCGATCCATTACTCCTTATCAGAAACTGTAAAACGAAATAAATTTCAGAGACACTCAGAGCGGCATGTTGCATGCTAGCATACAAATAATATTGTGTGCCTGTACATTTGACAAGACGGAGCTATAACTTCGTTTGACATGCAAAAGAAATTCAACAATAGTAAGTATGCAACATTGTGAGATATAATTAACGCTTTGTTCGTTTAGAATGTATTTTTCTTGGGCTTTTTTTTATTAACACCAAAATTCGTCTCAAGTCCATATTAAATGATTTAAGATATAGAATAATAAAGCGTTTTTTATTATATTTTTATTAAAGAGATTATAAAGGTTATACATTATATCTGAAGTTGTGTATCAATTGCCGAAGACTGTCTATTGACAAGCTTAGCTATTCGATCCTTATTTTTCCTAGATAATATTATAATAATAGAATACATATTTATGACAAAATCATCTCATCAGAGTCAGGAGGTTGGTTCACCCTCGTACCTCTCACGTACGTAAAGGCGTCGACACTGCGCCTCACCTCTCTGCGGTCGTGTCGGTCTTCCATTCCAACGGATTATGAGAGTAAACGAATAAGGGCAGCACCTGTGTTTGCACACATACTTGAGCACTATAATGTCTCCTGCGCAGGCTGGTCTCTGTTGAAATTGGTTACCATTGGAGAGCTATTATTTCTAAGTAGAACTTATATGTACGTTTATTGCGTACTTACTGTTATAAGTCTATCAAAAAGATTATACGCTTGCATATCATTCGTGCAATTATTATTTTACAAAACAGGTACATCAATATTTTCCCATACGCAGCATAAAGTATCTTTTGAATAAATTAGCACCAGGTAAATGCATCTGGTGCTAAGTGCAGTCCCCGTTCTATGCGCCGCAGAACGCCTGTAAATTTGTTATTATGTACTAATTTACTAGCTTGGACTACGCTTTGTTATTTTGTTACTAATTATTTTTTATTATCTACAATGATAACATCGATAAAATTAGATTACGAATGACATCTTACATTAGTTATTTAATACCTGCAATTAATATGTTTTAAGAGTGGGAGCCGAACAGTTTCTACATGAATTGGGCTAAGCTAACGACGCTGTCACCTCTCATCGTAGGAAATTGTATAAGTGGGAGCGCCGAAGGAATATATTTTACCCATTGCTGCCTTTCCATGCATGTTCTCCTCTTCACTTTAAGCTAGCAAAGCACCTTCAACACTCTATTGCTGCTAGCGTCTATAGACATTATATATTGTGGTGGGTAGAGCGTTCGAGCGTAAAGGAACAATCTTACATCAGATGAACGCTCGATCGCTCGCTATACTATAAAAATAAGTCTTTTTACCAACGAATAGACAATACAAACAAAAAGGAAATGACACCTCAGGTAACA
Source organism: Phoebis sennae (assembly GCA_001586405.1). Taxonomy (NCBI): domain Eukaryota; kingdom Metazoa; phylum Arthropoda; class Insecta; order Lepidoptera; family Pieridae; genus Phoebis; species Phoebis sennae. Next base: position 155,611 of record LQNK01000607.1, read on the forward strand.
TTTATTATTGCTTATAAATCATACTAAAAGTAAGAGAGATTTAATGTAACGGACAGAGGGGAGAAACATGTGATATCACGTAATTTAGTCGTACAACGACGTCATCGTTGGAACATGACTCTTCCTCATAAGGTCAGTATGGTTTCCGCCTCAATTAATAATTACTGAATCACATCAAAAACCGGTTGTCCTTTGTACATAATTTATAAGTATAGTTAACTGATGACTTTATATGTATGGTGTACAATAAATAATTTTTAATTCATTCATTTATCCGCTTATAAAACCAGAATAGTATTGCAGCAACACTCAAACACAAATGCATCAGCAGAACAATGCTAAAATATCTCATCACGAATAATGGATTAGGTTTGGACGAAAAAAGTTGTTTGCACATTAAGGACAGGTAATCTACGGGCACTGGGGATTTGGAGCCTCGCCAGGGTGGTAAATTCCCACCTCCACCGTCGAACATTAAAGGGGTTAGCTTAAATATGGACTGCAACGTGAGGAAGTTAAATTATTTATTCAGGGAAGTTGGGAGGATAACAGCTTGTTTATTGTTGACGTTTTAAAGACTGCGCCGGCCTGTTTGTAACCTTTAATCCGGCTTATTATTTCACTGTCTGTTCATTTAATATTCATTTGAGTAATAAGGGGATCGTTTATTGAATTGGACTGTTTTATTTTTAACTAGCTTTCCGCCCGCGGCTTCGCCCGCGTGGACTACAAATTTCTGTACTTACTTTGTGAATTTTCGAAGTAGAGGTGGTATGACAATTTTTAAGATTAGAAACGTACGTTTGTAAAAATATATCTATTAAAAGGTTTAAGTTCGAAGTATATCCTACAAAATATAACAAAAGTGTCACTGTTCAGTTTTATATAATTCTAATAATTCTATTTTAATTTTTTTGCAAAATATTGAAATTTTGGAAATCTGTCGTGTACTCTCAGAATAAAAGAGTTGGAGTTTCCATGGATTTAACACATATTTGCTTGAGGACGCAAACAATATCTTCTGCATGTTGGTTAGTCTTTTTTGTGATTAGCCGCCATTATAGTAATCTACTTTCGAGATTTTTGATAAAGCTACATTTATCAATAAAAAGTGCTTTAAATAACACTTAAAAGATTAAATTTAATGTACCTACGCGCACGATGTGTTTTGTTGAATCACTTTGAACCCTCATATCTTTTTTATTTGTTAGCCGATTTGAATGAAACAAACACTAAAACCTCCGGGGGGCTAGCCGTAATACATAATCGAAAACCGTATTTAAATCGGTTAAGCCGTTTCGAAGTTGACTGCGTACAAACGCCCGACAAACAGACAAACAGACAAACCGACAAACAGACAAAAATTCTAAAAATCATTGTTTTGAGTTGAGAATCATAAATGAAACACGAAACACTAATTTTTTCTTGAAAATATTAAATGTACAGACACGGCTAGTCTACGATTTTATTATATGTATAGATTAACTGTCACGGTTTAGTGGTTACCTTGTAGGCATTATAAACGTTGTCACGACATTGAAGATATGTAAAAAATGGCTGACTTACAGCCGTTTTTAATAATGTATTATGGATAGATTTTAATCTCAAATGAAATGACATTTGATTGTCAAAGGTAAACAAAACAAGGGATAGATAGAATATTGAAATCGGCCGTAAAAGTAGAATAGCGTATGTGGACTAAACGCTACCTAATAACAAACAACAACAACTTTTACTGAGAGCTGTTACGTTGCAATTAATTCATTTAGGAAAAAATATTCATTGTAGTTTAACTTTTTAAACATTGAAATATTACGTATTTATGACAAGTCACTAATAATAATCAACCAAACTAATTTTACAAAGTGGTAAAATATAACGTTTACCTACGCAAATATTCTTAGTTTACAAAAATAAAACCGCGGGGACTAGGTAATCAATATTATTAAAGGATATATTTAGAGTTTGAGTGTTGAGAAATATTACTATATTTTATATGTTGTTGTTATATTAAGTAAGTAGTAGTTACTTTATTAAGTTTCAACTGCCGACTTAATTGGCTCTTAATTTTGTATTTAGATAATTTGGATTCTTATTTGCTGTATGGTTCCAAATACATAAATAAAACGATCGTAACATATGCTATTGTATAATATGAATAAGTTACTGGTGTTACGTGTTTAACTGGAATTCATGTTCATTTTTCTACCCATTCATTATGTACACTAAACGGTTTATGTCCCATAAATACACACAACTAATAGCCCTCATTTGTTTGATTGTTACCCATAGTTGAGAGATAAAATCTCATTTCTTTTAAAGTCGCACAGCCCATTTCTCCTATTTACAACACAAGGGCCCGCTCTAATGCTATTTGCGTGAACTCAAGCATTCAGCATTGTGAGCCAGATGAATGGCCCAGAATTAGTGAGGAAATCAAAATTGAGACCGATTCCACTTTGTTTTTTGTTGTTACTGAATGACCCGAAAAGTTATAAGCAAAATCATTTTTGATGTTTTCTTTTAGTACAGAGCATTTTTGTAATAGGAGGTCTTATTATTTATTTCACTGTTTAATGTATGTATGTAAAGGTACATAATTGGGAGCTAAAATATTGGTTCACACAGTATAGTACATTAGGCGGCCTTAACACTTAGTAGTTATCAACCAGGCAACCGGGCAGAAAGTAATGAGAGAAGAAGAGGCAGGTTACTAGAGCTACTTGGAATAATATAAATCTTAGAGATTGTATCCAGTAAATGTTTTTATATTTTCCTTTAGAACAAGCTGGGTTGGTCGTTAAGAAGAATGCAAGCCAACTGTTGCTTTCGCGGTCCCCTAAGAGAGAATAAGAAATGTCAGGGCGAATGGATACCGAATATGCGCCTTCAATACCCATATACATTGGACTAAACATAGTATAATGTAAATGCTTCTTCCCTGGTACAAGTTCTTTCTAAATGACCAAAATGATGCTCGACTCACAATCTTATTATTATAGTACAAAGAACTCTTCGTTCATCACTATGTAAATAATCTGTTTTTAAGACCGTACTAAAATTCAATTGTATACTGTAACTTTAATTAAACTAAAAATATTCAAACTTCCATAATAACAGACGGATACGGCGTTGACGTTTGAAGTATGCTAATGGTTCGTTAAAATGTTTTTCGCGTTCACAATATTAATTACTTTCAGTATTCAAAACACAGTCCCAACATTTAATTGCACAATACGCCTCGTACTAACAACCCTTCCCCGAATTAGCTTATTGAATAGCCCCAAAATAAGGGGGTGTACGGAAAAGTTCTGGCGAATTATTCATGAGCCATTCGGAAATCCCGATTGATTATACTGTTTATCGCAAATTAACCGGAGTGGGGTTTGAGCTTCGTTGGGACAAATTGGAACTTTGCTCTCATTGTAGTTGTGTTTTAAACGTTCGATGTTAGTTCAGCGGCTACAAAAACATCATTTCGTTAAGGAACGTATGTGTCGCGTTTACGTTGACGACTTTATCGAATAAAGTTCATTAGTTTTAAAGTAAACGTCAAACCATTAAACAGAGATGGTCTTGATTCAATCCTGTGTTTGAATAAGTCAAAAATATCTCATACTATATAAATATCAGTTATACTTTATGGCAAAAAAATCTACCATATTTAGTATATATTTACAAATCGTATTTAAAAATAAAAGTAATATTTGTAATCAAAAATCGTGCCACTTATCAAATACGCCTTTATATAAAATTGTATAACCCTTTAATAAACGACGTAACAACACCGTAACCCCGGTCTCGATCGGGCCAATTGAATATTTTTGATTGCCCTACAAAACTTTTCGTATCCGTGGCAATTTTATAATTACTTCAATTTCCCTCTTAATTAATAACTTCATAATTTTGTAACCAACTGTGTCAATTTGTAATAAAAGTAAAGCTTGCTAATTGGGAATTTATAATTTTTGAAAACCATCAACAACAAAAGTTCTACAAGGAAAAAGAAATAAAAATTTCACTTAATAGAACAGAAAATTATATTTTAATCAGGAAACGTATTAAGGGAAAAATAATAAAAATATGTAAAATGTTGAGCATACCGCACATGAACAGGTCAATCGGATCAGGCCAAATCATTTAATTTTTTTTTTAATATGGAAGGTACTCACGTTAAAACATACAAGAAAATATTATGATTTACGACCTGATAACAGATAAAAATTCTTTAACCCAAACTTATACGCGTTTCTAAAATGAAACGTCCAAATCTAAATTGCCATTAAAGAGAGTATTCTTCAATAGCATATCGCAGGATAAAAATGTAATATTCCTAAAGATATTCAAGATGAAAATGGAGTCATTACTGGCCAGTGAGACAATGAATAAAATATCACCAGCTAAATTGGCGTCTGGAGATACCTAGTAGAGAAATTAACATCTCGAGATCTGAATTACAATAATGCCTTTTGTTTATACTGGGAAAAATTGATTGGAACTATGGATATTTTTCGCGAATTATCATGAAGTATTTTTTCCCTTAAGACACGTTTATTCCTATGCATTCAACATGGAAATGTTAACAAATTGGGGTTTCTCTTTCAGTTAATATTTAGCATCAAATTTTTAACCATTTAGGTCGAATACACACTTTAATTGCAAGTGCCATTACAGCTTACTAGATAGTTTCACATGTAGTTAAACACATTAGGTAAAAGCATCAATTAGTTTACTGTCTGTACTAATATTGTATAGAGGAAACAATAAAGTTTTGGTATTATTTATTTGTATTTTTTTCACACAAAAACCACATAACATTAAATACATTTTCACTGAGTGTCATAGACAATAATAAATGTTATATAACACAATGCTTCAGGACCCAAGCAACGCGGAGAGGCTAGTTTTAAATAAATACACGTAATGCATCCATTTAAGCAACAATTGTTCCAACCAAGACTAAATAAATAGAAAGTGCTTTTACGTCGATTAGAGTAGTAAAATTTGTAATCGTTTAATAAATCTCTCTAAAACAATAAGTCTAAAAACTTCGAAATGAAAGGGAACAGTTAATTTAAACATTGACTGTTGAAACCATCTGTTCTCCAATTAACGGGTCAGCTCATTAAATTACTTCGCCCGAGTTCTGCAACCCTGGTAAGTGGCTAGACCCCAGTTTGATGATTTTTTAATAAAAAATAATTAGATAAACATTTTATATAAGCAAATCCTTTTTTGTGGATCTATAGGTATAAATAAAATAAAACTGAAGGGATTCTTTCTTTAAACGCGTTTATCACAGAAACTACTATCAGTAATCAAATAATGAAATGTATTTTTTTCTGCTTATAAGTGCTTTAATCTTTAAAGTTACGTGATTTTGACTTTTTAATAGAAATGAATTCTCAAATGTAATGCAAACGACGCCGGGGGCAAACGCTAGCAATGAAAGTATAACGTTTAAGAATATAAGAAAATTTTAACATAAAAAGGCTGAGCCTCAACGGACATTACCTGATTTAGTTTGCAAGAGCCGCCTACAGGAATAAATCGAGCTAAAGAGAAAAATTTGTGGTGAAATGGCACAAACGGAACAAAAACATTGTTAGAACGCTGTTAAAGTGGTGCCGTTTTCCATTTATATCACTTATTTCCCTTCACGTAGTGAGTTATATCGGAACCCTTAAAAATAAACAGGAAAGAATGAAAAAAGAAAAACATTTGTTTGATGCAAGTGACGCATAATACGGAGATGACGAATATAAACAACAGAAGAATTTCAAAATATTTGTTCATATTTTTTAATAATATACTGCTACAAATCTAGTTTTTCTAACTTTCAGCTTTATCTTGTCACATTATAAACAGTAGCTATAATATTTAAATATTTAAAATAAAATAAAACACAATTTTACTCTATTAAAATAGTTTATGTTAGTCGACTCCTTAAAGTCGTAATATAATTTAAACATGACTTTCGTAAAAACTTTTCAATTTTATAGCCTTATTACTCGAGAAGTTTCCACAAAGTTACGAAGAAAAATGACATTTAACATAAACAGTACATGATTTATTCATAACCAAAAATTACTTTTAAAATAATTATGAATTTTGCAGCGTTGATCAAATGATGTATAACCGCAAAATTTTGTCTATTTCTTTTGAAAAATTAATGAATTAATTAGAGGGCTTTGTCACTGATGTAATATAATTTGCAAGTATAAGAAGATAAAATTATGCTGAATTTAGCTGCGGGTCACAACAAAGCAAATAATGTTATACAATGGTACAAAGATAATACGTTCTGCCACTTAAAATAATATGTAATGGCGACCTTCAAAGATTGTAAATTAGGTAGAAAAACGCAAAAAAATATAACGTTCCAAAAGTTTTTGTGTAGAGAATTCTTATATTTTCGATTATATTTTATTTCGTTGAGTGTAAACTAAAAACAAATTATAAAGTTATTTAATAGTTTCTATTATACAGTACTTACTACTTACTAAAGTACTACTTAATACTAATAATCACCTTCTACGGAGCAATTATGTAACTGAATTTTCTAAAATATTACACACCATAAATTTATTCTTCATGCTAAACAAAAAAGTATTATTCTGAAACAATCACGCGATCAGATTGCGACCGACTATCACCATATTTCATCGTATCCTCGCATTTTGTTTTTACACACACAATTTGCCTTTCAGCGTATCGTATTGGATGTCAAGCGGATCGCGATAGCGTGGATGATCCCCGTTCAGATGCGACACTGATATCGATAAGTGATCCGGAATATGGCCGTCAATGTCGATTCAAACTTGGGAGATAAAAGTGAAAGAAGTTAATGATAATTGAAAACCGGTATAGGGCTTAATTTTTGTGGTACAAATTGTTACATTGTTAGTTATTATACATAAGTTAATTTCCATTTTCCGTATTAATAAAATTTAATCCATTTTACTGATCGACTTTTTCTTAGTGACTACATCACTATGTGTCTCCAATCGTATGATTCATAAATCTAACACTTTTACACTAAAGCCCGGTTCCTATAAACGATGGAACGTTACAGTATAGCAAATATATCTTTTTCATTAATGAACAGTTTTAATCGACTAACCAGAACCAAGGTTTGGTAGTTATCCTAACCCCACGTTAATATAGATACACTTTAGACTTACGCCTAGTATTATATTGTACTATCCGTAAGTGAAACGACTCGTTTTATTTTTATAGGAATTGGGTTGAATCCAATACGGATGTATAAAATAAATCGATAACAAAAACCCATTTCAAAAGAATTAGTTCTAACGCACCTTACCAATAACCGAGTCTATAAAAATTAGCCTTCGTAACTATTGAACTAATTCTTAAGATTGTTCAAGACAAAAGTGTAGTTTATAGTTGACATATAAGATATTAATGACATTTAAAGGTTAACCAACCAAAAAATTGTCTCATCCTGCAGACCTACAAACGTAAATCAAACGGGATATTTTTCTACGATATTCAAGCAATTCAAAAGCAATAAATCGACTTCGAATGTGATCCATCTGATACAAGCAAATTGTGCTACAGTTCCACAGAGCTCATTAAACTTCGCGACTCAATTTATTCGCTCGATTATTCCAATTTTTGCATAGTAACATTATGGGTATCGATGTTGATCGATTATAATGTACATACTTTATGTTATATATATATTAATATTTTTTAATTTGTTGTTGGTTTACACCTACTCGATATAAATCGGTGTCAATAAATACCCCGTCCTGTAACCTCCAGGAAAATATTTTTTTATTGTAAATGTACACTGTTTACAGTAAAAATAATAATGTTGAGGATGGTATTATCCTTCAAAAAATAGGAGGGTTCTTGACCAGTCCGAACTACAGTCGATATGTCACTACAGTACACTACAGTAGATCATTATGTCAGTGAATCACCTTTGAGTTTTATATATGTAGCTTCATTCAATATAGTACACTACCCGGATAAATAGTCACGCCGTTCAATATATTATGTACAGTCCCTGAAGCGAATCCAAATAGACCGAATATGGAAGCTAACCCCGCAAATGCGACCGAAAATAGTAAATTGAATTATTCTCTATCTCAAATTGCCATAGGTCCCAAGAGACAAGGGAATTTAAGGTCTCGCTAATGAGATGTTGATTGCACCCCGCCCGTTGTCGCTGGCTCCTTTGCATTTTATTTTTCTCTCATATTTTTCCCCGGTTGAAATGCAGAATGCGTCTTCACGTTCTTTGTTGTTCTGAGGACTTATGCAGATTTCATTAAACGTTCCTCCGGCTCTGTTTAAGTTATATGGGAACAAACTTTCGATTGCAAATTGTTTTGTCACTCTTTTCGTTTTGAATTAAGCTTAACGTTTGTGGCAGTTTGCTTAATGTGCGGCGCCTGATCGTTGGAACGATTTAAGTTCAATAAATAAACGTAGTTTCATGTTTTTTCTTTAATTGCGTTTCTTTTCAACGCTGTATACCATTATAATACAAGTAATGAGAATGTATAAATATAGAATTAAAACTGAACAAAGAACTATTAAAATAAAATTAAATGAAAAATTACTACCTATTAAGAGTAGTCTGCGTGGAGACAAATAAAAATACGTATGTATAGAATAGAATAGAAATGCTTTATTATTACACATTCACTTAAAAATGCACATTTTCCAGTTGAAGAGTGCACACATAGAACATCGTACAACAGGCGGCCTCATCGCTTCAGGCGATCTCTACCAGGCAACCTATATGGTATATTTTTATTGTACTATTTTTTACAAATATATATTTTAATTTAATCCTAACAAATTGACTACAAATTGAAAAATACTCGTTAGAGTTATTAACGATCTACCAAGACATAATAAATTTCTGAAACTTGACATTTCGCATTAATCAAAGGAAAATCTTCCCACATTGAAATAAAAATAAAACTGCCTAGAAACTGAAAAATACTGGTTCAAACTAATAACGATATACCAGGACATCATAAATCTCAGGAACCCCGTACCATAATTATGTTAAGTACCGACTCATATTCATACCGCAGCACCTCGCAATCTCTATGGGATCTAGCGTTGTATAAGTTCCGCTCGCGTGTTCCGAAGCAATAAACTTATTTGCGAATAGCAAATAACTAGATCTCTAAACGATTGCAATGCGACATTGTTCTCACGTCGTTGTTGCATTGACATAATAATTATGTCGCGTTTTGCGAATTCTTCCTACTAGTATGAAAAGTGTTCGCTATTCGAATACGTTAATATTTTACATGCGAAACGAACGACCTGCATTGGTGTATATAATTCCTGTATTTACAAGTACAGCTACGTAAATATAACAACTGATATTGCGCTTAGAATTAAAATTCAATTTAGTTTTTTAAGAAATAGTGAATTAACTTATTAATGTTTTAGCAATGGGTACTTTTTATAACGTTATAATTTTTTTTGTTTTAACATTTTGTTTATTCAGTTATGCACATCTTCTATTCTATTCAATAATTAACTTTTTATACCCTAAGGTTGCCTGGAAGGTACCGCTCTTTCGCGATAAGGCCACCTTGCACATGTTTTTGTTCTTTTCAAGCATGTCTCTTCTGTTTATGCATGTGTGCATTAAAGTGTATTCTATTCTATTCTAAGTAGGCACCCACAAAGAGGAATATAGATAATAGAAGCAAAATTTTTACTCATTAAATCTCTCATCACTTATACCATCGCATATAAAGAAAATGGTCGAAAACTACACGCCTCTCGGAAGGGATTCGTAGTGTACACCCATAAGTATCACCAAAGATTAGATCCAAGTATCACATATATGCAAAATCATCCCAAAGGTCCTTAAGAGGCCGGATATGCAAATTACAAATGATTTACATCAAAGCTTGAGCCGTACTCATAACCACTTAGTATTAATTATTAAACAGTTCCAAAACTGTACAATTTAGCTGATGAACTAGTGCTTAATAGAATTACGTCAGTTGTTGATATTATTGATCTATCTATCTTTTTTCAAAATTAGGAGATACATATTTCATTTGTTTCAAAGGAAAATGTGGCTCTAATAACTGGGCGTGATCACAACTCCTTATAAAGAAAAGTATTTTTTAAACATTAACTACTTTATACTCGCAAGACCTTGAATCTTAAAAAAATTAGAAAGTATTTGATTGAAGTCAAACAATAAGTTCATGATTGCTTATACCCTATTCCTTTTTGTCTTCAATGATTGTTAAAGCCTTCCGTATCGTTAAAACGCCAATCGTAAATATTCACCTACATACGTTAGTCAAAGCAAAATGATTCATAGTTTTCAACTTGTATCGGCTCTGTGAAAGACTGAAAACGTAATGGAGTTACCGTGCTACGAATTTTTCAAAGGCTTTCAATTTATTTTGAAAAAAACCTGCATTTATCTTGAATTCAATAAACATTGAAAAGAAATATATATGAATCAGTATGAATCGGTATAATATACGTTAAATATCTCTTTACATAAAATACTTTCATGTTCACTTTTATAAACATTTATATTATGCGAAATACACACATCTTTCAGTATTTACTGAATTTATACAAAATTTTCACGAATGAAAAATTTTAGCAAATACAAAACTGGTGTTTTTTTTACTATTTGCACAACGTAGATGACATTTTGAACGTGGATGTTAAACTATTTTAACTGACATGTCATTCAAGTATGGATTTAAACCACATTAAAAAATATTAACACGTAAAAAAAAAATAGGCAATCATTATCAGATTTATTGACAAATTTGTTCTTTATAGGTTTAAAGTACTCTTACTTATTTAATACTTTACTTACTTACTTTATAGTAACTTAGAAGTTCACTATCTGCAGGATACATACTGAAATAATAAACAAGGACATTTTTGAAAATTAAATCATAACTTCCTAAGTTTTAGTGTTTTATTTATAGCTACGTCATCTCAAATTTATAGTAGTGGAAAAAAAGTGTACATAATTGAAATCCACTAATTTCCGACGTCATTTCTAGGGTCAAAACAAATTCATTGAATGATGTACAATGTTGAAATGTATCAAGCCATTAAGACTTAAACTCTCTCCAAAGAAACTTATCTTGTTACACAGTCAGGTCTACGATCTTTGTTTTTAAATTTTATTATTACGACTCGAAACAATGCCAATGCCATTATGGTATAACTTTTTTTACTGTACATTATATTTAAGTATGCATATCTTAATGCAATGCAAATCTAAATGACATATAACTAACAGCTATGATAAAGGTTTTACTTTATCAGCACTCCTTTCATTTAATCCTGATTGTATAGGTTAAGCTGCACTGAGCCCAAATGCACCTATTCTAGTACGTATCTTGCTAATAAGTATCAAAGTCAAATAAATATTTTTTCATATTCGTATCAATAAACTCACTCGTATAACATAAAAATAAGAAGCAATGAATAAAATCGTCTTAAAACGTCATTAAAATTACGAACATTCAGGTACATTTGAATGGCTTTCACTTATAGCATACAGACCCAGTTATTGAAATCGCACTGAAAGAGTGCTTTGATAGCTACGAAAGGCTCCATGGCTGTACAAATTGCAATTTGTATTATGTTCATTTTACTGGTCTGAGATCTAAACGATTATGCTTGCCTGGTACTTTGGCTCCCCTTGCGTTTGGCAACATTTCAGTTTTCAAATTAATTTTGATAGAAACAAGCTGATATCTAATATCCTTGGTTTAGATGAATACAATCTAAATTCGAGTTCAAAATTGTTCATGCATTTTTATTTCTTCATACCAGGTAATAACGTAGAAATGTGTTTCATTACATATTATGTTCAACGTCGATAACACAACCGAGGAATTCATTTGAAACATGTTAAAACATATTTTACATTCATGTTAGCATAATTAAATTGCAGTGCAAATACATGCATCATACACATGAATTTAAACGACTTTCCACTCAATCCAGTAAAATTGGCATTGAGCAGCGAATACATAAAGCATCATTTAAAAGTCGGATATTCGTATACGGGGCACGTAGCGCAAACCGAGGACCTTTTTTCCAAAATTATGATCTCCAGTTATGTCCGTATGGGTGAATTTTATCCCAGTTAGCTCGTGCTTCGAACGGCGATTCGTTTGCGGTTTAAATATTCAAGTCTGGTCGATGCTTAATGTACACCTCATTTGCATAATGTAATATTTTGCACGTAACTTCGATGAAATGTGGCCTAGCGTTTTTTTGATGACAACGAGTGAAAACATGGAGAAAATTTTCGAACATTATCACGTCTGTTGTGATGAAAATAAAGCATATTTTTAGACATTATTTTGTTCGTATAAAAATACTTTCATTATTGAAACTGAAAGGGGATTTTAGTGCGGCGTATAGGCAAGATAAAAAAAACATAGTAGAGTAAGCTGATGTTTTACTAGGAACTTGTTTTTTATAAAAATATTTTCATTTACCGAATATTTATCCTTGTTTCTTCGAAATGTTATTCGGTAGGGTCTTTATAGAAATTGTAACAATAATATTTTGCCATGTCCTTACAAGAATAATGTTTTAACAAAGCTGTAACTAAGCTGTAGAAAAAATCCTGTACTTGTTTTGAACAAACATATTTATTCGTAAGGGATAGAACGCGGTACCAATGAAAATAACAAAAGTTAAAATATTATGCAGGTTTTAATTTTAACAAATTCTAATACGACTTAACTGTAAATAAACGGATTACACCGATGAGAAACAATAATATCATACAAATACATCTCACGAAACTAATAATTACAAAGGAGATAAGAACATAATTTATTACAAAATAACCTCCTCCTTTTTTTTGAAAGTCGGTCAAAGAAACGATACGGTCGAATTGAAAATAATTAAAATGCTAGTAGTTTAAAATGCTAGTATATGCTGCACAACATCTGCAGTAGTAAAAGAGTGCCAAGCTTGCACCGGTGTAACCTCCCCCAGCAGAAAATCGGCGTTAAGCAGTATTGCACTGTGTTTCGTACGGAGAGTGGGTGCCCGGAGGCCTGCATCCCATTGCATTCCTATATTGTTCTACTACTGCTCTCCCAATTTCCCTCCCCTTCCTTCAAGCCAGCAAGGCATTTGCGATACTTTGATGTTGTACATGTTCATGGGCTACGGTCAGTCATTTATTACCAATGAACCGCATGCTTCGCTTGACTACTTTTATGCAGAAACAATAATAATTCTATGCACGAATCCTTTTCACAATGAAATCTACTATTGCAGTAAAATTAACTTGTTTTCGTATGTAATGATCTTTATTACGCCCACGCGGGTAAGCACGTTATCTAGGCAACAATAATATTAGCTTAATGTAATAATTAGTGTTTTGCTGTTAGGGATGCGAGAACAATTTGTAATAAATAAGGAGTTATTTAAGTGCAGTAGAGTTTGATCCTATAAAACCTTAAAACAAGATAATCTAAACCCAAGTTTAATTTGATTAAATCACAAACTCATAACTTATATTTGCCGTTTCTATAGGTCGTTTCGAAAAAATGGGCCTACAAATATAATAAAAAAAAAATTAAGATAAATTCCCAATTTTTTTAATTAAGTTAGTTGTTATTGTTGTTAGTTGAGTATCGCTACAATACAAATTAGGCCAAGCTCGCAACGGGGAAGTTACCACCCCACCATAAGAAATTGGCGCGAAGCAGTATTGTACTGTGTTTCGTACGGTAAGTGGAGACAATGTCTGGCCATATACCCATTCTACTATTCTACCTTCCCTTTAAATTTCTCCTTTCTTTTTCTTTACCAAACCTCCTATTTCCTCATCTAAGATAGGCAAAACACATTTAGTATAACAGTATTTTCATGGGCTACCGTTCAACTTAACATACCGCATACTCTTTTGCCTACCTCTGACTTGAAGAAATATTCCTATATTCCTTACAATACATAGCAACCCCAACATTAGTTACTGCACTATGTTCCTTTTAGAAATATTAAACAATTTACAAATGGTACAAGATAATCTCTCTATTCAGAAGGTATCGCAATCTTCCAGGAAACCAACTGCAAAGGAAACATATATGGATAATAGTTTTCAAAGCATTTAAATACAGTATTGCATAGTAGCCTTTACTATACAAGTAATGCTATTCCATGCTTTACGCGAATTCTAATACAAAATATTATATACTAGCTTTTGTCCGGCTTGGCTAATAACCTATCTGTATGAGAAATGTCATCAAAATAACTTCAGTACCTCTGTCCAGCTTTTTAAATCACTTAATCGAATCGTATATTTTAATTCTCTGCTTAATTTTAATACTTCTACTTTAGTCACTTATGTATTCGCGTATGTATTTTTTTCTTATATTTCAATCGCATTAAAACATTGAGTTTTATATCAGATAGGAACCACGTCTTTTAAAAAGCATTTCATTTCTGAATACAAAAAGTACTGGATGTATAGATGTTAAACCACGTTATAAATATAGAACATGTCACAGACGAACATTATATAAATTCATTATTAATCCTGGAAAATTATAGATGCAACCCTAAAAGCATTAGTAGCGCTAATAATTAATCGTTAACGTACCTTGTCGATATTACTGCTTACAGTTCAGTTCATTTCAAATCCCTAACTTAATTATCAACATACTCATCTTAAGAATTAAAACGACACCATTATTGTGAAATTAGTTTTGTTTATATTTAAGAATTTTGTATATACCTTTCTCCCTTTTTTTCTCAAATTTAACTTCATTATTATAAGCAACGACACACGTTATTATCAACAAGCAAATAATGTTTCAAAACTTGTTACACTTTGCATATATGTATATTAGTAATCCAAATAATCAAATATATTTGGAATTAGAATAATATTTCGAAATATATAGTGGTCGTTAATCTAATCTAAATTTAATTTTAATGTTGCCAGGCGCCATAAAACATCAACGAAATTATGCATTGCAACTAAGTTTGTTCTAAAAATTCTGACGCGCAGATTTTTATTATTATTCAGGACTCGTGAATTTTTGCTGAGGGCGTAAATATGAGGGGTGTCTTAAAAAGTGCATTTTATGCTAAATACTCTTTACATAGACCTCAGTGTTGCCAGCTCTTAAAATGCGGAGAGGTTTTTAATGGTATACATTATCTTGCGATACGTTAATGTGAATTATTATTATGGGTCCGCTGTACTTGGCTATAGGTAAGAATTTTATTCTATTATTTCTGTATTAAAGCAGCCGTTACTTTAAGTTACAAGAAGCGCTGACTGCTACATGCACTCCATTTTTATTATTTACTCGCTTTTACTCGCAATTTTCCCGCCATATTGGATTTATTATAACGTCAAATGGATGAACCATGGTTAAGCTTCTATATATTTTTGCAGCGTTGTTTTATGTGCAGTGTTTTATTTATTTTGTTCGTCAGCAAAATATAAGCTTGTTTAAGAACTTCATTTATATTCTCTCCTATTTGTCTTTTATTAAGACAATAAATTCTGTATTCGTCCTTTAGCCCCAGTTTCTGACATTTTTGGTGTTATGGACATTCGTAAGCGAGGTTTATCCTCTAACATTACTTCTGATCTAATGCTGCATCACCTTGGCTAACTGGAAAAACATAACCGTAAAAAGGTAACTTTCAGTGACGATCAAATATTTTACAACACATAGAAATTGGCTATAAATAAATTCCCTGTTCTTCAAGGAAAAATCCTATACCATTTTTATTAAGGGAGAAAACTTTACGTATAACTACACACGGATTACTTCACTGAAAGATTTTGTAAAAATGTTATTACATTTTATTTGGAGCTCTCGTCACAAATCCGGAGCGTAGCGGCTTACCGGTTTAATGCACGCGTCGTAAACCCACCGCGAGCTTGTGGATATATCGCAAGATATTTTTGCGTTCCTTTTGCAATTTTTATTTGATTGACATATGAGTATTTTAGTTAAACTGTCAATATATGAATTTATTCAATAGGATCAGATGCTATGCGGGCACAGCTAGTTTGTATTATTAATAGGATTTTATGTCCTTATATCCTTAGATAATTAATTAATTTCAGCGCAATCGCTTACCGGTTTAATGCACGAGTCGTAAACCCACCGCGAGCTTGTGGATATATCGCAAGATATTTTTGCGTTCCCTTCGCAATTTTTATTTGATTGACATATGCTCGATTTTGAGTGTTTTAGTTAAACTGTCAATAATTATGAATTTATTCAATAGGATCAGACGTTATGCGGGCGTGGCTAGATTATATTATTAATAGGATTTTATGTTCTTATATCCTTAGATAAGTAATTAATATCAGCGCAATCGCTTAACGGTTTAATGCACGCGTCGTAAACCCACCGCGAGCTTGTGGATATATCGCAAGATATTTTTGCGTTCTTTTCGCAATTTTTATTTGATTGACATTTGCTTGGTTTTGAGTATGTTAGTTGAACTGTCAATAATTATAAATTTATTCAATAGATTTTATATTCTTATATCCTTTCGGCTGCGCTGAAATTAATTACATAGAATTACCTCAATAGTAACATTAATTGTCCTGCTTAGATATCAATCATTGAATTTAGAAATTTGTGGATATATCGCAAGATAATTTTTCGAAAGGAAATATTTGATTGACATATGCCCGGTTTTGAGTATTTTAGTTAAACTTTCAATAATTGGTGGTGATGATAAAAAAAAATTAAGAAACCTCACTTCTTCAATTTTTCCGACGTAAAAACTGGTTATGTGAGCTGATTGAGCTGGCTCAATCTTGACAATAATGTTCCTCTAATTATTCCACTATTTTTCATTGGTTTAATAGATTTTCGTCGCATTCTCTTAGCTGAAATAACATAGCTATGGATCCCGATCTTCACGTGATATTACCAGCATGTGGCTGAACAAAAGTGTATTATCAGTAGGATTATGTACAAATTGTAATTCCGTAAAGAGATCGAGGCTTATCTTTACCCCACGGATATGAGAAGCTCGCATCAAGGAAATCTATAAAGAATTAATTTTCCGAAAATGTATGTACTAGTTAAATCCTCAATAGATCATGCCTTGAATGTAATAAAGAAAAAAATTGTAATAAATATTATATTTTATGATTTTTTTAGAATTGACCTTAAGTCCTACGCTTATGTTACATTTATTTATATTTTTATCATCCAAGCATACTATAGGTAATTGTTGATTGACCTTAAATAAATAAAAAATGAAAATAAAAAATTTGATTACGCTTGGCTACATTCACCGTAAAATCTTATTTACTGCACCAATAGTTTACAATAACAGGAGCATAGAATAAAATAATGTAAGTGTGCCCGCTTAAGCCGCAGGATTGCTATTTAAAACTGCTTATAGCCTGGGGCAGGATATGATGATAACCTGGGGAGGACGTTATGGGAGAATAAAAGCGGTTTAAGAAATGAATTTAACGCAGACAACGCCGCGGGCCATTTATTTAAAAACCCTTAAAATTACTTTTCATTCATACTTGAACTTTAACTTTAAATAAACACACAACACATGTGAAATATGTAGGTTCCAATATCATATAGTTTAATACCAAAATTTATTTTATTATACCACAAAAAAATTCAATTTAAAATCTCAATTGTGGATTCAACAATTGTAGCTTAAATAGCAACTCCCTTCAACGTAGAGCTCACAAACTCATAATTAAATACTTCACTTAATAATGAAATTTCTCAGAGCATTATATTCACTTCCTTTACTAAGGTATGAAATAGCCACGAAATCCCAAAGAGATTACTGTTCAAATATTTGCCGCCCGACACTTGGCCAGTTCCGATACATAAAACATTTACCTGCATATACCGATCCTGCCAAACAAAGCTCAAACTCATACATTTTAAATAAGAATTACCAACAAGTGAAGGAGACAGAGGAAGTTATCCAATGGCGTCTAACTATTACTCCGAGAAATGCCAATTTAAACTTGTAACGAGGTTTGCAGCAAGTGGCTGCGGAATAAAATTAAAAACTCCCAGCATCGGATAGCAACTGGGTGCCCGTAACGGGCCTAACTTTCAGCTTGACTTTGTTAGGCCCGACGGCAATTTTTGCCGCTTTTTTGTAATTTGATCCCAATTTTATTGCTACACCTCTTTAATGTGCACTTTTTAAAACATAATTCCGGCACCCGAGGCAATCAATACATTATTCATTGAAGTACTACGAATACATTACGAAGTCAATTGATTATTTATTCCGACCATTCTCAAAAGTTGAATGTTATATATTAAATAGAATATTAAATGTTCAAGTGAAGTTCCATTATTAATTTCCCCGGAAAGCATTAGAGTTCTAACATTGTAACATACGAAACAAGACGCTCTAGAGAAAGATAAAATCAACCTGTCCGAAGCAGGGCCCTGTTAACAATATTACTTTAACAAGTGACATGATACTGAAAATTTTATAGCAACAATGAAGTTATATCAAATATCATTTAGCAGGGGAGTCACGTAGGAGGGAATAAGAGTTAAAACTAGTGCAGTTGGAAACAAACAGAGATACGGCGTGTTACAGAACCGTCCAGATGCTAAGACAGCAGTTACGTGACGGGAATACTATCGGCGAAATGCTATTCAATATCGAAATATTAAATACGATACGTAGTGGGTACAGGCCGGGGTCGGCGAACTGGAGCGCAGTCTTGGTGCATCGGTGAAGCACCAGATATCTGGTCTACGGCTCAATAGTAAGGAATATGTATTTTTGTGAGGATGTTTATTCACTATGCATGTCTCGTATACTCGTAGTTTGCATTTTCAGCGTATCGATTATATTTTACAATATTTTAACCGCGGCTTCGCTGGCGGTAAATTCGGGGTATCCTACCACCAAATTGGTTTACGAAATTTAATCAAAATGCAATCAGAAGTTGCGGTGTTGACTGCTAAACTTTCACATTGATAATATTAATAGCATTTTATATTCTGAATCCTTATGGCTTGGCTAAGATTATCTACAATACATATCTGCATGTTTTTCATGTCAATGAAAAAAAATTCGATTTAATATTTAGTCTGACATATAATAAAAATAAATTTCTCTTTTGTAAATAGAATTACTTCAACAGTAATATTAATTGTCTTTATTTGTTTAGATATCAATCACTGAATACAGAAGTTGGTAACAACAAGTTAATTTTCAACCTCTTTTTACATTAAACCACTGGTGGTAAAAACTGGAATGAAGCCAAGATTTCTTTATTAAAACAGTTTAAATTTATGTTTTGCTGGATTTTCAAGCAAACGCACGTGAAACGATTAAAATATTTTAGTTTTTTTACTCCAAACAGACGTACCAGGCTTAACTCGAAGTTGTAAGTAATGTTTTATAATTTAGAAATTTTCAGTAAGCTTATTTTCTGCATCCTTTATTGTATTTAATAATTAAAAATAAATATCTTAAGATAATCATTTATCTTATCATTTACTATACAGGGTGGCAGAGACTGAAGCCCTTTTAAGGAAAACACAAAATTATCTTACCATCACAAATTAATTTAAATTAGAATTAAGTTATTCTACGAAGGAATAAATATGAATTGTTTTCAAATAAAGTATTATAAAAGAGACAACATCGCAAGTATAGTTCAAAGTTCACACGCAATTTTTTTGTTTTATTTTTTTTTTGTTTGTGGAAAATTACACCGATTGCTGTTTTTAATGACTGACAGCGCTGCATTAAGGTAACATCAACAACATTGTTATAGATACTCTTTCAGTACTCCAAACTTATGGCTTGATTTAAAATAACAAAATACAAAAATTAATCGGCATTCGTTGAAATTTTACACAATCTGGATTCGATATTTGTAATATTTCTAAAAGAGATTCCGTCATTGCCACCCTGTATAACATCAAAATTTCGGAAACATACAATGACTTGACTGAATAAATACAGTCGTTACACGAAACTGTCACATAACAGCGTTCCAAATCTCCTTCGAAGAATTCCGTTTGTGCTGTGGGGCGACTCTTTCAAGGGTGACGAAAAAATGTTTGTGTATGTGTAATTTTAAATAATATCGTCGATATGTATTGTAAAACATTACATTTTAAATGTTTCCTTACACAAAAAAGGTTACTTCTTGTGCGAAACATAAACACACACAAGTTTGCTAGTGTGTCAAATTCATAGCTTTTGAGAGAAAAATCTATTAAAACATAATGTTAATCGTAATTGAAACGTTACGTAATACTTTGTTAAATTCTGTGCGGCCGTATTGTATCTCAAGCGGGGAGCCAATAGCATGTGCGAACCTAGATGCTTGTACGTGTCTCGAATAAGAGGATGGACCATATGGAATGGTTATTGATAGAATATATGTAATGGTTATAGATTGGAGCTTTTATTGAATATGTTGAATTTTTTAGGTTTAAAGTGTATGTATAGCCACAGATAATATAATACTATACGTATATAGACACTCCTTTGCGTATACTCCCCTTTTAACATGAAAATACTTATAATGCGCAATGTACAATATTGTTAATACTCTTCTACTGAGATCTGGATGACTTTTTCTATAAATTCTGCGATGATTGGTGTAATAGTAGGTGTAATAACAAAACGACTTATATAATAAGGTCTCCTTCTAAAAGTGTTTTAAAATAATCTTTATAATTCTATTAAAAAATCCTTAATCGTAACTGAAATGTATTTCATAGGGAGAGCCTAGAGCATATGCGAACTAAGATGCTCTACGTGCCTCGAATAAGGCCAGGTTCCTATTAACGACGGAACGTAGTATAACAGATACGAATAGTTTTCACTGACGATAATCAAAATATCGGAACCAAGTTTTGGTAGTTATATTGACGTCACGTAAATTATATAGCGCTTTGGACTTACGCTTAGTAGGATTGTACTGTCCGTAAGTAAAACAATTCGTTATATTTTTATAAGAACTGGCAGAAAGTTGACCATATTACGGTTATTGATAGAATATATAGAATATATAATGGTTATAAATTGAGCAATTTTAGTGACTAAGTTGAATTTTTATCGGATAAATGGTAGAAAAAATAACCTAAAAGACACAGAACCTAATCAAAGTTGGTTAGTTTTATTATTTGGCATAATAAAACTTACCTTTTTTGATGTAAAGGGAAAAATGTGTAGGAGGAATAATTGAAAGTTTTTACAGAGATCCGCTTTTCGTTTACATTAAGTATCCTTTTCATTTTTAACCGACTTTCAAAGAATTTTTTTATGTATGTTACCGTATATCTTCGGCATTTATGGACCGATTTTGATTTTCTTTCTGAAAAATAGAAACTGTTATTTTATTTTCGTTGAAATATAAAATGAAATAACAGTTATTTTCTACTTTTAGTATTTGGGAAGTTGTTTCTTTTTTGCAAAAATTTAAAACTGTTAAATATGTGATAAATTGTTAATAACTCTATTATTTTATTTTTATTTTATTTATTGACCAACCAACGTTTGAATACAATGATACTTATATCTAAAACTAGGTATATGGTAAACTTGATTAAATGTATCAAACAGTTATTGGTTGATACAGCATGCACAA
>LQNK01000607.1:177377-204195 GCA_001586405.1 Phoebis sennae
AAAATGTTAAAAAGAACAGGACTTAAGTGCGATCCCTGCGGTACGCCAGATGTTACGTAACAGGGAGTTGATTTATAGCCATTAAGTACTACAAAAAATGATCGATCACTCAAGAAAGATTCAAACCACTTTAGAAAAGAATTGGATATGCCATAACTGTATAGTTTCTTTAGCAGGGTTTTATGAGGCACACGATCAAAAGCCTTGCTTAGATCCGTGTAAATTGTGTCAATTTGCTTATTAGAGTCCATGCTTTGAATAACAGTTTCGGAAAAGTCTACTAAATTAGTTGCAGTCGAACGGCCTTTGACAAAACCATGCTGGGCGCTAGTAATAAATATTTTAAAATATTCTTGTACATATGGGCATATTAGGGATTCAAAAATTTTTGCAAAAGTTGATAGTATCGAAATTGGTCTATAGTTTTTAATGTTGTTCATATCACCAGATTTGTGAATTGGTACAACTTTAGCTAATTTCCATTGTTGAGGGTACATCCCAGTACAAAGGGATTTGTTAAAAATAATAAAAAGTGGTCTGACCAAGAATTCCGCGCATGACACAATAAAAAATGGGTGAATTGCGTCAGGACCAGCACCCCTGTGCTTATCAATAGTTTTAAGTTTCTTTAAAATTTCGTTTGATTCTAAAACAGGGAGGGTAAGAGTCAGGTTATTTATAATGTTATCATTGGGTGTATCAAAATGAACGTGATCCTTCGAGCAATTATTCGGCGATGTATATATAGATCCAAAATATGTCGAAAAGAGTTCACATATTTCAAAGCCGTCTGAGGACGATACCGTTCCATCGGTCAGTACGTTAGGATAAGTACTGACACAACCGCGTTTAGCCTTAACGTAAGACCAGAAGCATTTAGGATTTTCACCGATTTGGCGTTCTAAGGTCTTTATGTAATCATTATAACAACGCGTTGCCAGATGTGTACATCGGGAATTTAACAGTTTTAATTCTAATGCATCCAAAGGGTTTCTGTATTTTTTGTATCGGAGTCTTTTATTTAGTTTCTCTTTTAAAAGTCTAATGAGCTTATTATTAAACCAGGGTGGATACCGGTTTTTTTTAGTAGTGACCATTGGAACGTGTCTTTTTATAACTTCTCTTAATTTCTGGTAAAATATATTAAGCATGACGTCTACATTAGCACAATCTGATAAAAGTTTATCCCAGTTCAACGTTGATAGTTCTTTCTGTATAAGATCATAATTGGCTTTATAAAAATTAAGTTTATTATTAAGTTTATTGAAGGGTAGTTTATGTTGAGTCGACAAAGAAATGTCTATATCAAGAGCGGGATGATGCGGATCTAAAATACTCATAATTGAGATTGCTTGATTAACAGAGCACAGTGGCAAATCACTTATCACTAAATCTAGAATTCTGTTCGATGTGTTAATAATATTATTGTGTTGTTTTAAATCATTAACATTTAGGAAGTCAATTAAAGGTTGATATAACTTAGGTACTACATAATCACTTGAACCCATCAAGCTCCAGTTAATACTACTCAAATTTATATCACCTAATATACAATGTTTTAAGTTATTATGGAAAGCTTTATTACAATTATCAATAAAATGTTCAAGCATTGAAAGGTTGACTGGTGGAGGGAGGTAAATTACACAAAATGCTATTTGAAAAGACACGCTGCGTGGCCCTGGGATATTAACTACTACCCAGAGGTCCTCCAGCTCGGATTCCCAGTGGGGATAACGTCTAGACTGTAGTTTTTTAGAAATCGCAATTAACACTCCACCGCCGTCCCTTTTATACGAGAAACATGAGTCGCTTCTATCCTTTCTATAGACATTATATCGGTCATCAAAAAGCTCAGAGTTAACAATTGTGCTATTCAGCCACGTTTCCGTTAGTACAACAATATCATAATTATTACATACAATTTGTCTATAAAAATCATGTGTTTTTGTTTTTAATCCCCGTGTGTTTTGGTAGTAGATATTAAGAGAACTGAATTTTGATTAAACATAAAACCACAGAGATCATCAAAAGCCAATTTTAAGATTAACCTAATTTGTCTAAGACCTCTTTACGATTAACTAATATATACCCAGACTCTTCGTTCTTCCGTAGAAAGATCCGTCCATTGCGTATCCACACAAATCTGTAGCCAAGTATTTTAGCTTTAATTCTTGTTGCTGCATGCAAGGCTTTATTAGCAGGTGATAGGTGTTCGCTAATATATATTGGCGTAGGCTTACCGGGGATGCCCAATGCAGAACTATTTAGTTTATCTTGTGGGTTAGATTTGTTATAATTAGCTACTATTAGAATTGTTTCTATCATATTTTCATATCATCCTTATCCATCAGTGGTTCACATTCAGGGTAAACATATTCATAAAAAAAGTATGAAGACCCTTTTAATTTTACCGTTATTTATTCCACGACCTAGAGAAATTTAAGGCGTAAATTCCTGATAACAATCCATTATCCATCCCATTATTTTGACAATAATCTCCAAGGAAATTATTGCCATATTTCAGGAACCATCACTGTTTAATTTACATTTCTGGGGGCATTTTTAAGGACACTCGGTGAATTTAAAAGCTTAGCAAACAGACGGTCTTTAATTGTCGGATACGGTGAAGGGACCATTACAAGGAAGTATGTTGTCTTAAACCTTGTTTTGGAATGTAATGGACTCGTAGTATGCGTACCCCAGATATTTGTAGGACAGGAAATTTTATTTCAAAAATCTATTCTTGATTCGTATAAAATAAATTATGTTTTTAATTTGCTTACATAGAACATTTGAAAACTGGAATGAAAATAATTTTTATTTACACTTCGACTATAATATGCAAACATAACTTTTATTTTTTTTAAACGAACAATCGTACAATAAATAATTCTCAAGCTGATAATTATTTTGTATCCTGTCTATCACCTTCTATTTCGGATTCGAATTAATTTTTTTTTGTCATTATATGACATTAACTCGGTCAATACAATGACCAGAGAAAATCAGACCCCGTATGCGACCTGTATAACAAGCGTTACGAGGTCTTATCGACCAGTGAGAACGATTATCCCAATGCGTGCTGTATGGCATGCGTTACAGAAATCTCCCGCACCCCGCATGCGGGCCCAATCGACTAAAGTAAATGCGCCATACATTCAGGCGAGCGACTTAAAAGAAAAAACTAAATCAAATTTTCATATATATATATATACCTTCTGCTCAATATTTCCTCTACAATCAGTTTAAGATATGTTTTAATTCATATTTCCTATTTGTATTAATTTATGTGCATACCTAACGAAACATTTTTGTTCCCTTACTGAAGTTTACTGAAACTCCATAGCATTTCTATTGTGCAACTAAACAGTTGATTGCGAGAATTCGTTGGCTTAGCGAAGACTGAAATATTTAAGAGCTAGGAACCGGCGGAGCCAAGTCACGCGCCGTTGGTCTAGTGATTTAAGAACGGCTAGACCAGACATATTTCCTGCCTGACGACGTAGGCCAGGCTGGAACGATTCCTTTCTCGAATCATTTATTTTGTAAGATACATGACTTCATGTTTGACTTTAGATTTTCACTTATATCTAATAAAGGATTATTATTAACCGTAAATATATGTATATGTTTTCATTATATGTTCGGATAACAGATCCATTTGTTAGCATGAAATTATATGCTAATGTTAGTGGGAAAGAGTAGTTTTCATTCGCATTATTTGTTTTTATTTTATATTAATATATATTTAAATATCCAAGGGTTAATTGTTTTTTAATTATTTGGAACATGTACACACTTGAAAATTATAGTTTTTTTAGAAAACATCTAGTTGTCAAATGATTCAATATGTATCGATTCGTTCATAACATAGGTATACAGGGTGTTTTTTTAATATACCTCATAGTTTAAGATTTAATTAAGCACACTTCAAAAATTCATCATGTACCTATAACTCGCTATTTATTTTTAACAAGATTCCAGGAAGTGTAGGCGTGTATCGTACAACTCTTCAGTTGTTTACCTAAGTTTATTTCTTAAGATTGTCTATAAATTACACACTCTTTTTTATTATAAAAACATATATATTTTTTTCTATTTAACAAATTTTTCTATCATAATTGTCAACTACTTCCCTGGATTATTTCATTCAATCAATGAAAATTGGTCAATAGTTAAGGACCATTGATATATAAAAATCAAATCAAAACGTCTCAAAAACGTCCGCATGAAACAAGTGCAATTCAAAATTGTGTACTCATTTCAAATAGTGTCACGTTACCCGCGTCTTGGCACGCTCGTTAAAATGCCGGAGTGTTCTTTGTGAAATTGTTATAATATTACGTCAAGAACATTATATAAGGATAGGATATCGTATTTACGTTTAGTAAGAACCTTTATTGATTCGTTTTCTGCGTTTTTAAGAATGATTATAGGAAGCAAAATGTGATTTAGATTTAATTAATAATTGGTCTCAAAACTATAATACGGCCAAATCAAAAAGCGCCAAACTATAATGCGGCAAATTTCAATGGGAAATTTTCAGTGTAAGAACAATTGCAAACAGTGAAATAAAAACTTTAAGCAGTTCGCAGAAAGTTGAATTTTGCTTAACATTTGTTGATAGCATTACAATAAATAGGCATATAAAATTTAAATATTTAGCTCCGCTTTTTGTATGAGACTGTATTTTTGATATATCAATGTTTAGGACCGATGAATACACCATACTGCTCTTATTATTCTTATCATTCTTTTTTATATTAAACTAGTGACCTGCCCCGGATTCGTACGTGATATATTATGCATGTTATATACATATAAACCTCCCTCTTGAGTCACTCTATCTATTTAAAAAATACAGACAGCCACGAGTTTTTTTATACCATTTTTTGTACTTATGTTTTGTACTATGTAGCAATTACTTCTCTGTATTTAGTATAATAATACGTAAAACATAACGAGACTACCCAACAACAAAGATGAACACCAGAACGAGGACATTCAATTGTTAAAAAATACGTAGATAATTTCGGTCCATTAAAATCTCCTCCCACGAAAATATAATTTTGAGTAAATAATGATTCTTATTCCTTGGAATTAAGGTCTATCTAATGTCAGCTTATCTAATATTTCAGATCCATTAGGAGTAAAAGCATTATCAAGTGGACATTAAGTGAATGTACACTGGTAAATGATTACACTGAGCTTTATCTATCTATCTATACATATAATAAAACAGTAACCAGGCCATTTCAGTACATTAAATATTTTTTAAAAGAATAATCGGTATGTAACATGTATCCATGGTTAGAAATTTTTCGTCTCTGTATCTGTTTGTCAGTTTATTTGTTTGTATGTGCGTCAATCACGTAAAAATTGGGCAGATTTTTATATTAGGTGCAACTTATTGGCTACATTTTATTTGAAAAAAAAAATATATATTTGGCGGTGGCTTTCTCTTCATGTTACTGGAGAATAAAGAAACAAATTCGCGAATTTGTCATTAAATTAGGTATCATTGGATAAAATAGAGGTTAGAGGATTTTTAAATAAAATAGAGGTTGCCTTATAGGTTTTTTACGAAAACTAATATTTCACATGATAAGCGAGTGGGGGCCAGGAGGCCAATGTTCCTATCCCATTCTTCTCCCATCATATTTTACTCCTTTCCCAATTTCCCATCACTAATCCTTTCCTTATCCCTCCCTCTTCCCTCAAGCTGGCAGGACATCAGCGAAGGCTTAATGCTGTAGATGCTCATGGATGCGTTCTGTCACTTAAGATCTGGTGAACCGCGAACTCCGCTTGCCATATAAAAAAGAAAAAGTAAGAAGTAGGATTAATTACTTCGTTGTGCAACTTATTAATACTTACGTAAAACCCTCTCTCCGTTTTGAGATGTATTATCGCATTCGCGTGAAAACAGCTGAATTAATTAAATGTAAAGACATTGTAACACGGATCGCGACCATGCGGTTGCGGTGCGCTGAATGTGTCAAGATAGGTCTTTAGTGACGTTTTTGGTTTCACTACCAATGCCAAGAGAATGTTAAACGACTTTTCCCAAATCCTTGATTCTCTGGTATCACTAACAAAATATATTTCGATAGTATCACTTAAAGAGTAAGAAGGAGGTTTTAATATTGTCACAAATAAATGTTATACCTACCTACCATATAATATGACTTACCTGGAAGGAGCATTTAAAGAAAAAAAGGGACGAAATTAACTTTAGATTCAAAAATTTACTCTGGCTTCTTGGAAGGCAATCGGCATTGTCCCTAAGCAACAAACTAAAAGTGTACTGCTCTATTATAAAGCCAATCTGGACTTACGGCATCCAGTTATGGTCACCAGCTAGCAAATCTAATACCATGAGCATCCAAAGAACCCAAAACAACATCCTGAGGGTACTTACCAATGCACCCTGGTATGCTTGGACCTCCGAAATTCATGAGTCTACAAATGCCAACCATTAATGAGGAAGCAAGCCGATATTCTGTGAAATACAGGGAACGACTGAAGCGCCACCCAAATCCACTCTCGCAACTCTTGCTCGTCAAATCTGATTAAATTCGTAAAGGAGAGACTGATGGCAGATATAGAAAAGAAAAAAAAATGTTATCCATTATAAAGCTGCATCTTTACTAGGACTAAGTGATATAGGTTATATTAAAGATACATAACCCTAGAGACGACTTTATTGGCGCAGTGGCTACTACAATGGTCTATTACGTCGAAGGGTGTGGGTTTGATTGAAATGTATACCACGAGTAGAAATTTATGATGTGATGAACATTGTAATTTTCTAGTGTACTAATACTATATATGTATTTAAAAAAAATACTATGAAAACTAGGTAACTGAGAACCATATTTAAGTTTTTCAGCTACCAAATTTCCATAGTACAAGCTATGCTTAGTTTGTGACTAGATGGCATTGTGTTAAATGTCCAGAAATATTTATTTATTTATTTTATGTTAACGAGCTAAACCACGTGGAACAACGAGTTTAAAAAAAAACTATAACTTCATTTAAAACATACATAATGTTTTAACAAGGGATATGGGCCGATAAAACAAGCAAAAACAAATAGTACTGTAAATGGATCGCCGTATTCGGACAAGCTCATTATTTTTATGTCACACGCGACAACCATCTGTTTTTATGAATAAAATCAGTTTTCGGTTTATACCAAATATATTTTGTGATTTTATCTCTCTCTACAGATCGTTCATTCCCGTAGTATAATAAATATAGGCTAGATTATTTTTTTCTTGTTCGATTTACGTTTTACATCTTCGCACCTTATACAAATCAAGTCAATGAACACTGTTCGTCATTGTTCTTACCTGTATTGCACAGTCTAAAGACTACATGCTGTTGTTGCAGTGTCCCAAATCTCCTCCGATAAATGTCGACATTTTCTGTCGTGTTGCGGGACACGTCTTTCAAGGGTGACGAAAACTTGTTTGTGTAAATTTAAAAAAGTATCGTCGTTTTGTTATATATTTCATTTTCACTGTCTTTCTTATAAAACAAATACAGGTTATTTCTAAAAATGCGACACATGAACACACCTTTTCAAATGTCATGACTTTTTCTTTCCAGAGTGTGACAGGCCTGACGCTCTTTTGCAAACGTCAAAAATCGTGCAATCACTATGATTTTCACACTGTAATAATAGTATCACCAAAATGTTATAATCAGTAATGTAGCCAGAACTTTCATAAATGTATGTTAGAAGATTTAATTAACAACGCATACCTGTCCAAAGGGAATATTGCAGCTGTTAAATCCGTTTCATTGATAAATTTAGAGGCAACTGGCTAATCAGACTTAGCACGCTGCCAGACTGATACATTTTTTTACGATTCTACTGAGGATTAACCCTTTTCGTTATAATACATAACACGTTAATCACTGAACCAATGAGGCGGTCATTCTTTTTAAGGATCGTGGAAAAAAAAATCAATAAACTTGAGCCGGACCTAAGGATTCTACACAAACGTAATAACAGCTGACATTTGTGATAAACTAGAGATAAAAGATAAATGTCCATCTTCGTATTATTAAAGTGACTTTTGAAACCCCGTTTCACCTGAATCTTTATAAAGGCTCAAGCTCACCGCAACTATGCTTTCGTCCTAAAAACGACTTGCCTACTTTTCAAATATCCGGGTCGACTATTGTTCCTTTGTCTCAAAAACGGACAACGCACCGGACAAACTTTACTTTGCCGTCCGAGCCAGCCCCATTGCTCATTTGACGGAGTAAAACCTCTTATTGTGACTGCATTTTTAATTTGTCAACCTCCACAATAGATCTGACTTCAGCCTCGCTGGCACTACCCTGTTGTTTGACCATCGCTTGTATTTTTAAGTAATTCCCTTAATGACTTCGCTCTTTAATTATTTAGTGACAATATCCTTTCTTAGTCTTTTCTTTTAAAACTCGGCGCCCGGGTGCTTAAATAAACTGCCGTTTTTGTTAAGACATTACTTTAAAGTCAACAAGGGTTTGTTTTTTAATCTAGGCATTTCATCTTTGATAGAAATTAAAATAATTAAATTATTATGACATTCGAACGATAAATCCCGATGCATGCATACATGCCATAATTTCCTCTAGCGTTAACAATATGTATCCAATAACGTAGAAGGTTTTTGAAACTTTTTGAATGTGAGTTCCTCCTGCTCTTTCTCTTCAATATCGGTTCTACATTATTTTTAGTTGTTTGTTTTTAATTGTTATTATTTTTAATTATTAAAGTGCATCACAATTGATAGATTGATACGTGTTAAATAAAATAAACATGCAGATTTACATATGAGTATATAACCATTACTTTTTTCTGAGGAAAAGTCTAACAATACACAGCCGATTACATACATATCGCACTGTCACTAAAAGAGTTCCTTTTATATCTTCCTCCCACAGAATCTAAAAATACACGATGACCAAACGTTGAAATGCTTAGGTCGAATAAAGACGTCACAGCTCCATCACCAATAGAAACGTTTCAAAAGCGCACATAATACAGCATTTAGCAAAGACGAATAGGAACATTATCTAGGATTCCA
Source organism: Phoebis sennae (assembly GCA_001586405.1). Classification (NCBI taxonomy): domain Eukaryota; kingdom Metazoa; phylum Arthropoda; class Insecta; order Lepidoptera; family Pieridae; genus Phoebis; species Phoebis sennae. Next base: position 186,464 of record LQNK01000607.1, read on the forward strand.
TTTCTCCAAGGACGTTTAAGTTGTGGGACACGTAAAGTGTCGCCATTTGTTCCCTTGTAAGTTGTGTTTATTCTTTTTTCCGTGCTCTTTTCGGTTGGTTATGAAAAATGGAAGGATGGAGAGCGCTTGACGTGGCCCAGGCTTTTATGAAATATGTTTATAATAGTTTAGGAGTGTTTGCAGCGTATTGTGATTTTCCGCTCGTCCCATTGTACTCTGAGGGTTTTTTCTTCTATTATACGGCATAATGCAATAATATTTCTTGTGTGAAATTACCATTCTTTAATATTTTGAGTTAAACTTTGCAACGGCTCTCCTTTGAAGCGATTCTTTGTGAGAATATTACTTTTATTATGAGCTTTTGCGTAAAAAATGAGGCATTCTCTGTGACCGCAGTCCATCCACAGAATGTGTTAAAAAGTTTCGGTTTTGGTGCATTATTTTTATTTTATTTGTTGCTATATTTCCTTTTTTAATATATGTTTGTGAGTAAATACATTTCAAATAAAAAGTAATAATATCTAGATTAGAAATTTAGATAGTAAAATGTTTACATCAATTTATACGTTATATTCCAAGTTTGAATAAGAAAAATGATCATAACCTTTCTTCAAAATGTTTCGTCAGGCGATATCAAACCTAACTTCGAAAAGCCCACATAAAATAAATCGTATTGTGTTCTCGACTTTAACCCTTCTATTATGATATGCGTCGGTTTTATTACAGAATTAGATAAACAAATCGTAAAATTTCTATATTTCAAATAACACTTGGATCGCATTGAGGAGCAGAGCCGATACTCAAGCGATACGTAACAAGCCTCGAAATATAAAAGATTTAGTAATTGAATTCCTCACAATGGCGTGGAAAGAGAAATGTATGTAGATTGCAGTACTTGAAGGAGATAACAGAGAGTAGTATACTAAGATTTTACACTTCGACGATGGCTGCCAATCCCTCTAATATTATTATGGTAATGCGGCCAATTTCAATAAAAGCGTTCGTTCGGCGCCAAAGACATTTTCTTTTAGATAGGTATAAATCTGGTAGACATGTGACGGTTAAAAAGACATGGGTCTGAATTTGTAGCTCATATCTTTTCACGGCTTTTCTTCATTTCAAATTTGGGAGAATCGAATAACGATGTACGAGACGGATTCCTTTTTCGCGAATATTTCGGCTTTGTTCCAAATCTGTTCATAAATTTGATGGAGTTCTTTTTTCGGCGACGGTCAAAGCTCAATTTTGTTTTAATAAAACCTCGACCTCGGATAAATCATCGTTTTCTTTAAACGTTTTATGCTTGCGTGTGACTTTATCACTGCGATTTATTCTTATTTAGTTATGCTTATGTGGAATAGAAGTAATAAATTAGAAAAACTGCTAACTATATCATTTTTTTATTCTCTTTTCTAAACTGATATTATAAAGACGAAAACATTGATTGTTTGGGTGTAATCAAAAACTACTTGATCGATTTAAAAAATCTTTTACCATTCGAAGGCTACATTATCCACGAGTAAAATAGGCTATATGTTAGAGGCTATATAACATTATGCTACGGGAGCGAAGCCGCGCGGGTCAGCAAGTTATATATAATCTGATAATAAGTCATCACATAAGCAACCATATCACAAAATAAATTGCGAATGTGTTGCCGTGTCTGCCAGATGAAAGCATAAAGGATTGGAAAGGACAGGATTGTTCACGAGTGTGAAAGATCCTTCTTCAAATTAAAAAAAAAACAATTCTTCTTTTCCTTAGAAAAATAAGTAGTATGCACAGGAATGAAACCCCAGTAATATTGGAAATACATTTTGAAAGAAAGTACGCACCGCATCCATAAATTCACAAAACTTTGCTACTATTTATAACTTCATTACACACAGGATGAAATTTCGATCATAGCGAACAATGAAAATATATTTTCCTCAAATGATACTGATCTACATTGATGTATGGCGCGGCAAAATTTGGGACCAAATAAATGTCATTAAATTTTTCCGCTTACCACCCACGTATTTAAAAAACAGGAAATCGATGATCGACACGGCCTTTTACGAAAAAAATACGAAATTAATGTAAATAATGTTAGTCATATGTCTAATGTTAAGTAGTAATAGATAATATTAGTAATGCCTTTTACCGGCTATGTACTATGTTTTTTGTAATAGAAATGTACTGTGACTCTACACAACTGGCCAATAGGTCTGATCAGTTGATCACAAATCACAGCGAATCATATTGATTATTATATTTCTATTGGCTGAGGGTAACTGGATCGTGACGTCAATAAGACTTCGAGTACCAAGGCGAAACTGATACTAATGAATGCAAATACCCGTGGTTACGCTCACACATATATAGCACACATAGGAAAGGAGAGAGGGGTACGCTGTCCAGAGCAATTTGCCTTCTGCACCAGGTTTCATTCGCCGACCGTTGATAAGGCCGACTCTCTGAACACAGCTATCTTTTATAGGACATTGTTAATTGACAACACATACAGACATACATACATAAAGACATACAGACAGTAATTTGATCATTCATTTAAATTCTCCGATATTTGCATTTTCTTTACAATATCACGGTTCTCAATTCTTGGCAATTCCTTATTGTTGTGAGTTTTGTGCGCTGCGTCAGTCTTTGTACGGCATCGTTTCATAGCTCCATACAAAGGATAAAAGAAGTGCTTTACGCTTGTTACAACACTCGAAGCAAATTGCAAGCATTTCTTGCGTTTGTTGCTAATTGTTTTGTATGACTTCAATAAATTGTGATGTTTCTTTTGTTTGAAAAAATAATAAGTGACTAACTTTTACGCACGGCTTCCCTCAATAGCACAAGGTAATAATTAGACTACTTATATTTATATTTTTTTTCTCTTCTGGGCAAATAAAATGCAATCCATACAAAAATAAGGACATCAATTCATTTCTACCTACAAATAAAAACTCATTCGATAATGGGCACAATAATGACGTTCCTGACTTGACAACTTAGGTCTGACGGCATTGATTAATTACTTGTATTTTAGATGTCCTGAGGGATATACTAAATTAATTGGTTTGCTTTTAATAGAACGGCTAACGACGCACACAATTAGTGACATTAATTCAGAGTTTATTAAATGACACTTCACTTTTTTATGAATTCATACGTATCTGCGATCTAAAGTGGTAGAGTAATTGGGTGGTAGGAATCGATTCTTTGACCGAGCGAAGCGATATGTTTGTAAGTATAAAAATCTTTGTCGGAAAATAACTTGGGTTTTGTTTATGGGAACTTGATTAAATTTCATAGTAGTTCATAGTTTCATATAAAGTTTAGAGAAAAGAAAATATCGAGATTGAAAATGAGCGAAATTGGTGGGGAGGTTTCGAAGATAGGGGGAGTCAAATAGGTGAATGTTTTTTTGTCCGAGAATATCTGGAGTACGGTGTATCAACTCTTGATAAATTTTTATAAATAAAGTAAATTATATAAATAAAGGAAAATCTTAGGTTTGTAGGTGATCAGCAATAATTAATTGAGTGCAAGTTAAATAGCTGAATAAGTATATTGCACAATTATGTGCCCTCAACCCTGACGCCACTTCGCTCCATAGGTTCAAAAATGAGCGACATCGGTAGGGGGTAACGAAGATAGGGGTGATTTTCATATTAGCGAGGTCTAGTTCGGACCGAGCCACTAGTACGTTGGTTATCTTCCTTTCTCCGGTATAAATAACGCCTACTATATTGCATATCAATATCGGTATTGCGGCATGATATTAAAGTCTTAGCCGTCGTTTATCACGCTAGCCGCATGTGACCATAGACAGGAGTTGCCAACGTAACCAGAGACTAAATTAATATATTAATGTTCGCCCGCTACATTGACTGGACTGTGTAAGGCGAATATTATGGACACTTTTCTATACAGATTAGAGAATAAAAGGCAGATGGAGTGCAGCCGAAGACTCGAGTGACGCCGAAAAGCAAATACAAAGTTCAAAAGCAAATACAAAAATGTTCGTCTAGTTTGATAGAATACATCACAATCGAAATTTTCAAATTTCACTCACACGGATGCACGTGTAGGTACGTGTAGTTAGCGTCACCCGAGTCTTCGGAACAATCCATCTGCCTTTTATTCTCTAATCTGCGCTTTACTATTATTGAATTCATATTTGTCTCAGTATATACTACGCCTCTTATATTAAACTAGCTTTGCCCCGCGGTTTCGCCCGCGAATATCTATTTTCCCATTCCCGTGGGATTTGATCAAAATCCTGTCTTAGCAGATGCCTTCGTTATAACCTACCTGCATGCAAATTTTAGCCCTATCCGTCCAACGGTTTGGGCTGTGCGTTGATAAATCACAATGTCAGTCAGTCACTTTTGAGTTTTATATCTACAGATAGCTGTTTATACCTCTTGATAATGTACAGTCTGTAATAAATATTTTGATGTACCTTTCAATACTATTATACGCTACATATGTTTTAACAAAATGCATTTAAAGTACAAATCTCGAAAGATCCTACAGAGAAAAAATAGTACATTTAACATTTTAGTAAATATCGAATAGAATTAAATCTAAATATAAGCATATATTGAAATAATAACCTCCTTCGATTAACGGCCGTTTTCAATAATATATCAAAGATTATGGATAGATTGTAATCTCAGATTAAATGACATTTGATTGTCAAAAGTCATACAAAGCCTATCCGTCGACAGCGTATTGAAATCAAAGTAAGTGCAAATAAATAGATTTGTCTGACTTTAGTAAGCAAAACAAAGGATAGACAGAATATTGAAAACGGCCGTAAATCTGTAGCAAATAACAGTAGAGGATTTTGCCTCATAATAGTACGACTCATACAAACTACATTACCAATTCGAGTTTCAGTTTAGTTACGTTTTGTGTTTGGTTCTGAGCTAAAATTATTAAGTAAAATGCTGTAGACCAGAATGTTATTAGTCTTATTAAATTTCAGTTTATAATCCTTACATTACAAATGCGAAAGTACCTCTGTCTCTTCTTCACGCCTAAATCACTGAACCGATTTTGATGTAATTTTGTACATAAATTGTTTTAAGGAAACGGGAGACATACGCGGATGAAACGGAGCCTAGATAGTCGCCATAATTTAAAATTTTCGCATATAACATAATTATATAAGCTTTATAAATAAGTGTAAGTACAATCAGATTTTTTTTAGTAGGTATGCGTGAAAAAGTGACAATCATAAATACATCTTCATAAACTTTCGCAATTATAATATAAGGAGATCTACTATCAATTGTAACAAAATAAAATAACATTCAATTAAAACTCGTGACGATCGAATCCCATACATTCTAGAAGCCATTAAAAAATCTAAACCATTTAGTCATTTTCAATTTAATATTTTTTCAGGACTGCATAAATAAACACACGGTATATTATATACATATTACTTTATATTTATTTTAATATACATTTATTAGTATACAGTGAGTTCACAGAATTTCTGTTTTTTCCAATTATTAATCTAACTAAATTGTGTTTGACCAATCAAACGCTATTAACTAGTATTAACTGGTATATTTATATTTAAGCCAAATATGTTCTAGAAATAGAAAATGTCCAAGATATTTCGGTACACAACAGCGCAATCGGGATGCATGCCAATCCGTCCATTCGTTGTTTTTTGCGATCTGATCAATGTGAGTGTACCCGGCCTCACCTGCCGACCCGCTTTCAGCTGCTATTGAAAACGAGAACGAAATTTATGATCCTTAATACATTCGACTTTTCTTTTTAAATTGACTTGCATTCGGCAAGGAACTAACGCAAACGTATTGCTAGGCTTTTCAAACTGCTAAGGATAAATCATTTGTGGATGGAAATTCGCAACGGTTTTCTTTTTACTGTTTGTGAATAGCAAGTGAGCATTTGACTTGATCTTAGTTTTAATTAATCTGCTTTTACTTCATCTAAAGGTTGAGGATACTTCATTATAAACCTTGATTTTTGCTATATCTTTTAAATAAGCGTCATATTAATATGGTCTTAATTAGATCTTTTAAAAATAAATAATTGTACAAATTGATACTGAGGAAAATAAAGCCGTTTGTCAGTTTTTTAAACTGTGTAATAGGTTTTAGATTCATAATTGTGATAAATTACAGATTTAACTTACTTATAATAAGAGGTGTATGCGTTTGTTAGTATGTGTTTGTGTGAGTGGGTATATGTGTGTGGGTTATTAATTTTATCTAGTTAAATAAAATATGAATTTATACAATGCAGTTAATGCCGATGCTACATAAAAGTACATAATATTTTTTTCGCTAGTTTCAAGTATATCCTACGCGGCCGTATTTATTGCTTGCTTTTTGTTATTTAGACAAATTATTTCACATTGTTTTTAATTGAAATTATTAAAAAAGCTACAATGCTGCCTGCATACCACCTTTTAAATAATTCACATATATATAGCGGTTATATAACAGAGTGTATAAAGCATTCGAAAGTTTCTAAGCAATTCACTTCCCCAGGATGCGAGACCACCCGCAGCGCAAAAATCACAATTTAAAAATCCCTGCACTACCCTAATGGAAGTACCTATATGTGTAATAGGCTTTTGAGTTCGCATTTTCCACTAGCTAAATTAGGAACATTGGAAAATGTACCTTACAATTCGATGAATAAGACTTAAGCTCACGAATTCCTAAAAAACTACTTTTAATTTGAATGGATTGTTGTATAAAATTGATATCAGGATAAAAGTGCAGCTTTTTCCCAAAGCAACTCAGGCCATTTGCGAAGATTAATAACATTCCTCGTTTTATAAATAATTTTATTTTTTAATTATTCCTTAGTAATGATCGTATAGTATTGTAAAATTTACTGTTTTTTTACCATTTCCATGGGGTGTGTTATGATATCATTATTAATTAATATCTTTAAAGTGAAAAACCCAAGAGAAAATCATACTTTTAAATAATTATCTGGAGAATAAATTTCGATCAAGATCATAAACACGCCTACGCTACTTCAAGTCCAAGGAAAAGTCAATAATATTTCGTTTCATTGGCTACTCCTACTCGTTTCCTTTCATAATAAATGTCTTAATTAAATTGAATATGATAAAAAATTCATTTAATGTACTAGGAAAGAAGAACTGAGGTGCATCAAGAATTAATGGTCCCAGGGATGATTCTAATCAGATCGTCAATTAATTAATAACAAATTCCTAAAGGGGGAAAATGCTGTAAATCATTATTATAAGTTATGATATTGACTGCACTAAGGGCCCACCAGGGTAAGGTATTTGCCATCTATCATGTTTTAAGAGATAAATTATTTATATGACTCGACTCTAAGACGACATAAATAAGCAATATATAACTATTTTGAGCACATATGTGTGTTAAACTTCGTCTTTTTTTCTAGTGCCTCTTCTTTACAGAAGTTTGACTGTTTATTCCTATAACTATTTTACATTTCTTGCAAGATGAAACAACTCTTCGACAGATAATATCCCGGTCTGTAAAACACTTATTCTTTAATCACAGAAAAAAATAATTTCAAATAACTTCATAAATTCGGAGCACCCTGTACAAAACTCTACCTTTCACCAAACAACATTAAACCAATTTAAACACCTCGCAACTTTTAATGATAAACTGCGAAATAACTTTATTAAAAAATAGACTATCCTGGAGTCTATCAAAAACTAATCAAGTGCGCCGAGGTGTGGTCGCGGGGTCTCCCAGCTCTTATAACTACACCCACTGTGTACGACGCGATATCGTTACGACATTCACATACGCGAATAGTCTTAATAGAGTAAGAGAGAGTTAACCTTAGTGGTTTGTTAAATACTGTCCTTTACCTTTGTATCTTTTTGTTCTTCTTAATAATAAAGATTAAAAAAAAGTAAATATACAGGCTGATTTGTTTTATTGACAATCAAATTCGATTACTGACGGCATGATGTTAGACTGTTATGTTGGTTATTCACTGATCAAGCACTAACAGCCAAGGGCTTATGTATAACTGATGAACGTTTATAAAAGTTGTATCACCTTTGTTCATACGGTATATTAAAGATTTTAATAGTAGAAATTTTTTTTCAAATCAGTGATTCTTTTTTAAAGCTGACGCAAAAAAAAGTTCAGTAAAGTGACCCCAGAGACTAGCTCAACTGCGCAGGAGATATTATAGCGTACAAGCGCGTGGAGAAACACATATCCACTCTCTATTCTCCTACTATCATATCCAGAAAGTTTTACGGGTTCTCCTAGACACGGGAGTGTACCAACACCGCCATCTTTTTAACTCAAGATCTGTTAGTAAAATTTTTAGAAAACCCAATTCTTCTTTTTGGGCCATGCCCAGGATTCGTACCCAATCATTAACCAATATAAGACTAAGTTAGTATGGCTCTGTAACATATCACAGAAACATCTGAGTATGCTTTTAGTACATTAATTTAAAGTTTAACATACAATTTGATTCCTAATGGGACGGCGCGGACTTTATACTAAGCGCGTTACACATTTAAAAACATGTGAAATAGCCGTAATGTTTTGTGAAACATACAGGTGAGTGTGTTTTAAGCTAATAATCGAATTCGACATCTGACGGAACGTTGGACTAAGCTGGTTACTCACTTTAATATGGTTAAATATTGAAGCTGAAGCCGAGATACCTAGTGAAATATAGAGCTTTGTTTTTTACTGTAAGTCCGTTTAAACAAATGAACAACAAACAATGTGAATTGTTTGTCTGAATTCAATTTAATATGGACGTTTACCAAATTAAAATATCATTTCTGAGTAAAGTATCATTGAAAAATTCCATTTCCAAAAATCAGTCGAAACGTTTCAATACAGAAATATTAATAAAAAGTACCTCTTTGATTGTCATTTCTACATGGAAATTGCAATAAATAAAAGGTATCGTTTTTTAAAATAAAAGGTTTACTTTACTGGGTGCATGGCTCGGTCACAACTCAACTTATTAATGTAACATCCTTCAAATCACCATCAAAATACCAGCTTTAATGCATTCTTAAATAAATGATGCCTCGGCACCTATTTTGTTGTGTGAAAACACTTTTAAAATGCAACGTAAGAAAAATTGTATTATAAACAATCACCAAATTTTTTATCTATCTTTTAATGTTTCCTGGAGAAATACATTTGTCAATGTGTCTTACATACAAAAAACATAAGACGTCTCTTAACAATGACTACCACCAATTAATTAAAAGCAGTGTTATTATAACACGTTAATTTCGTAACAAATATCGGAAGCAGTGAGTAAAAACTTACGAGGCGAAGTTTTTAATGACCTCCCTTGGGCACGGCTCGGTCACGACTCCACTTATTAACGTACGATCCTTCATCAAAATACCGGCTATAATGCATCGTTAAATGTAGAATAAATTACATTAGCACTTACTTTGTTAACTATTGTTGTTTGAAAATACAAGTTTTCAGTATACATTATAAGCCCCATTTAGATAATTTTTATTGACCGCGCGAAGTGACGTCTCAGAGTCGAGATGGCCGGGTTGTATGTTTTTGTGTAAGTATGAAAAACTTTGTACGACGATAACTTGAGCATCGTTTATCCGATCTTGATTAAATTTCATAGGCGAATAGACAAAATAAATTAGCGAGTTCGAAGATGAGTGACATCGGTGGGGGGTAACAAAGATAGGAGGAGTAAAATAGGCGATTTTCATATGAATATAACCGAGTGTTGTATCAAATGAAATCCCACTAGTAAAACAAGTGTTAAAATAATTTACGAATCGCCAGAGAGTTATTATATCGTTTAAAGAGTTTAATATAAATGTAATGAGTTAATAGTTTGCCGTCATCGAATTTAATAGGTGATAAGTTTAATTTAAGCAGTTCCATTTCATTTCATTGTATTATTCATAAAATACAAATTAATCCTGAAATTGGTCTTAAAGCTTCATCGTTGGACTATCGTGCCATTATTATACAGTATAATTGTATATTAATACAATAAACCACTATACAACATTCTATAATCTCATATCAATAGTATCAACAAAGCCAGTTCCTTCAATCATCGAATACGACTTCAATGTACGATTGAAGAAGCGAAGTGATAGCAAATAAACTAAACACATTACAGTAAGTCACGTTAAAGCTTAAAGTTTATCGAAGTTAAGCTCGAACTTAGTCGCACCGTACAGCAAATACGATTTAATTGCAATAATTTTACTCTATGCACTTTTATCATAATTATTCGATATATCAGAGTATGGTTCCTCCAATCATTTATTAGCAAATTGAGTAACAATATATAATGGAGAATAAATTAAACACAACGGAGTTGTTAGTAAGGCATACACAATGCAAGCATTATACAATGTACGCCTATCATAATCCTACTTTATATAATCAATGCGAAATTTGTGAGAATGTATGTATGTGTATTTGTTAGTCTTTCAAAAACTACTGAACCGATTATGATGAAACTTGGTATACATCTATATGTAGCCTATATTCTCAACCCTATGGTTGAGAATACTTTTAATTAGCGCATTGCCACGGGAACAGAAATTACTTGTTAGTAGAATAAATGTCATTGTTATAGGGTAAAAATATTTTGCTTAGATTACATATCTAAATATTTTGGTTGGATATGGATGCTCGAAGGGATTTGACTTTTTTTGCCAAAGAATAAATAAAATAATCACTTCTTCTGAAATATAACATTCTTAAAAAGTCCAAAAATCGGCTTTTTAAAGAATCTTTCCGATTCTGTCCTGAAAGGCGTCTTTTAGATGATATCTTAATCCAGTATAGAAATTCAACTTATCTTAGAAGCAAAGGTTAATAAACACATCGAAGTTGTAAGTCACGATGTTACAGCTAAAAGTTTAACTAAGTAAAGCGCGAACACGTTTCCACCGTAAGGCACAAACTATATAATTGCAATTGCCTCCCTCTCCAACTGATAGCGGTCATTGTGGCCAGTCCCAATAGAGATCAGCCAGGTACGCACGAGATATTATAGTGCTCAAGTGTGTGCGTAAATACAGGTGCACTCGCGTAAGCGAGGACAGAGTGAAACGATCCGAGTGAGATCAGGCGCAGAACCGATGGTTTTAGGTTTTTCCAACATCGCCAACTTCCAGACTTGGGGCTGCTTTTTGGACCAACGAGGCAGGCTTAATTAATTCTTAAACACACTATACGACACGGCTGGGTTGCCACTTTTCAATAAAATTGTGAAAATTGTGTTTATGATTTTTTTTATAAAGGCCAATCGAGAAATACAATTATTTGCTTGAAATACAGCATGAAAACTAACCTATTAGTTAAGTTGATCTATTGTAGAAAACTGTCAACTCTAGTATTCAAATTTACTCGTAATCCATAATTCTAAAGATTCCGTCGTGTTCCATAGAAAGGTGAATAATCCATTGCCTGAAAACATCTGAATGTTACTCTCACGTAATTTAAATAAAATTGCTTTAACTGTTGCTAATTGCAACCCGTCTAATGTCGAACATTTCAGCCGAGCTAGGACTAAAGTTCACGGAATCTTCAACATTTAATTAATGTAGACACTCATACATAGGCTAAAAAACGACTAAACTACGAATGCAGTGAAATTCTAACCTTATGATAAGTTGTGTGAGGTATATTTTAGCTCAGCAATATCCAAAGGGGTAAGAAAAGTGAAGCAATTCATCAAATGGTAGTCACAATCACGGTTGGGTGACGAGACGGTTGTTGTGTTTTAGGGTCGCTTCCAGTAAAGATAAGATATATCTCTTATTTTTTGATATATGTACGATTATCATCACATATTTTGATTTGGTTTTCAACCGTCTTATATTAATAACGTTAACATGTTGATGCTTTAAACTTCGTTAGCTATTCTCTAAAAAATCCCGGAGATACATTCCAGATTGCGTGTGTTGGATAGGGATAACAAATTTTCAATAATAATTTTGTGATGCTTTTAATCGAAATTTTTACAGCTTTTTAAAGGTGATTGACCAACAAATATCATTATCAATGAACAAAATCATTAAAAATGTGATGCTGTTATAAAACTGTCTGTGATCATATCAATATTCGAACAATTTAACTTATTCTAAATACGCCTTGTTCTTAGTATACACTAACACCCGCTTTCAAAAACAAAACATTGACGTTTTATGAGACGCACAGGAAGAGACAGGGCTCCCTAAACCTATTCAGAAACGACACTTGACTAGGCGTTTATTTTAAGACCAAGGTCTTAATATATCTATAATCTTGTAGTATTGCTTTTTTACTTATATAAGTTTCGTTTGTGAATACGGGTGTTACGCACTTGGCAAATTGCTTACGAATGCCAACGCTACCAATGGCCTGGACGTCAGCCTTACATTTCACGCTTTGTAAGATTCAGTGGGATTTCTACAATTTATTGAAAGCGGTCTCGTTAAGTGCAATGGATTGTGAATGCAAATGTCTGTCTAGTTGCACGCTGAGTGCATGGACAGAGACGTGAGGCCGCATTTATGTGCTGTTTTTGGAAAATATTCAAACAAGTTTGTAATGTGAGCCGTTTAATGGAGGAAAAGAATTGGCGGGAAGTCCCACTGACTAGGATCTCACGGTAAGATTTATATAAAGATTCGAATGAAGATTATTGTATAAATTAAATTTTATCCCAAAGTCTGCCTTGTTAGATGCTGAGTGTATAGATATGGACCACGATGCCGTGTTAATATGCTTTTTAAAAATAAAAGCTATCTCATGATTGATAATATGAAATGTTAGTGAGCTGCACTGCCATAGTTTCTAGAAAATATAGTCAATTATTTATACTGACTACTTAATGAAGACATATAAAGACAAGTAGGTGTTAGGTACTATCAATCTCAAGTTAATCTGGACACAGTTAAATCATAGATATTTTCAATAATTGCTTGTTATATTTCAAACAAACTAAATGCACTCAATGATTTTGTAAAATGTATGAATATAAACAAACGTTGGTATATCTATTAAACAAATAAATAAATTTAGTTCGGACACACTACTTCTGTGCAGTACCTATTTATAATTTACTAGCGGTATATTTCTTACTGGGATTTCTATGAAAACTAGACTTTGAAGATCTCTATACAAAGACTGAAAAAAGGGAGATATTTAGCAAGGGCCTTACTGACTTACATTTAATCTTTTAAAATAATCTTGTTAACCCTCACTACTAACAAAACAACATACAACTACTCATTTTGCCTCTAATTTATAACGTTCAAAATGTTTACAAATTGCTGATGAATAAGGAAACTTTAAGACTTTAAATAAAATAATGTTTAGTATAATTTATAAATTATACAAAGCGAAGTCACGGAAAACTTATTTTCCTTGAGATGCTGTTATAAAAGCAAGTGTTTACGGAGCCAATTGAACCGAATCGAAATACATTTACCGGCGCGTCGGATATTTATTGCACTATCGAATAAAATATGTAGATTTTGAAAACACTTATTCGAATTGCCTTGTTTAATAGCGTTTAGGAAATAAGAAATGTTTTATAAATTTTAAATGAATTTGAAGGGCACTCACTGGAGACGGTATATCATTCTTTTTCGTCACCAATTTTGCCAAGTTCTACGTGCGGTACAATTTATAATAGAGTGTGCTTTTAAAAAATCATTCCTATTTTTTAACCGACTTACAAAAAAAGGAGGAGGTTATCAATTCGACCGTATTTTCTTTTTTTTTTTTTTTATGTATGTTACCGCATATCTCCGGCGTTTATGGACCGATTTGGAAAATTTTTTTTGCATTCGAAAGAGAGTTCATGTGTGGTCCCATAGAAATTTGGTTCAAGTCAGATCATCCATGTGGAAGATATTCCAGGGAACTCCTCGAAAATCAGCGGAATAAGCTCTGCGGTTAAGGTCTAATGATGTATATATCAACTGAATTATGACTAGATGATGTGATTACCCTTCACAGGACACTAAAAAGGATAAAATAAAAATTTTTGCCAAAAAATAGAACCGACTTCCTCGCTCTAAAAAGTAGAAAATAACTTTTATTTAATTTTTCTTGAAATCTATACAAATATACTTATCTATTTTCAATTTAACAAGATTTTGCACCGACTTTGTATAGATTTCAACAAAAATGAAATAAAAGTTATTTTCTACTTTTTAGAGCGAGGACTTCCTCGCTCTAAAAAGTTCTATTTTTTGGCAAAAATTTTTATCTAATGTCACAAAAACAAAACTAACCGTGTGGTGACGGTTTAGAATACGCATGTCGCCACTCCATTTTTAACCGTGTCGTAAGAGGCACGGAGGGTAATTCTGCTGCATAACATCTTCAGCAATATGAGAGTGGGAATCGAGCATTGCACGATTAGGCCAAGCTCGCACCGCTATGATTACCCCATTTTTTTCTTTAAAAAATGAAACGACATTTTCTTTGAGTAGAATTTTCTATATACTGTTAAGAGTCATTTCCCTTCGTGGCATTACAATATTCCACGTAGTATATCGAAGCTATTTGTAACCTCAACCAATCGATGGCATTGTTCCTCGTTACTACAATTATCGCTAAACAAGTTTGCTCTGTCTTCACTTTTCTTTTCTCGGGAAACAAATAAACGAAGCGTTCTTTGAAGTGAAACTTGTTTTCGTCTTATCTCCGCTTTGTTCTGAATAATTTGCAAAATAAAAGAGGAATAATTTATTCAGGTACTACGAACTATCGTTTCATTAATTGTGTATTGTTTAAATTTATAGAAAATACAAGGTATTCTTTCAAAGTATATCTATTTTTTTATAAACAATGAAAAAAACTCTATTTAACTTAAAATTGTGCATACTTTACTAATTAATAGTAAGGCAAGTTATCCTAAAATCTGCTGTTCCATATTTTATTGATAAAAACAACATCGATGCGTTATATCCTATCCATTATATCCTCCGTGTTATTCACCGATGCCTACCTACATTCATTATTTGATGTATTTTACTAACACACTTTTACTACATAATTATATGGTTGTACCGTATTGCATACGCACAAATCAATTATCATGTCCACATGTTTTATTTTTGTGTTACCAAAATATTTCAAAATTGGAAAAAAAATAAATAATTGTTGTCCTGTAAACATTTGGACACTAAAAAAATCTCGTTTTAACCATATGCTATAATTATTTCAATTACAATCGTTCACGAATAATAAAGTTTATCCCAAGAATAAGTGTGTACACAAGAATACTAAGAACCTAAAAGAAAAAACCGTTCTTGAACTTCTAAACTTTCACTATGCCCAATTAGAAAAAAGAGTTTCGTTTTCTGTTCAATTGCTTTGAAGCAAGAAATTGGGAAAAAGGAAATCATTTTAGATACCGCGCGTTTTGTCGGTTCACTCTTGTACATTTATTTGTAAAATTTGAATAACCGGGCATGACTATGATAGAAAAGAGTATTTATTTATTTGTCAGAAACATAGTTAAAAAGCTATTGATAGTATAAGATACATTTGTGTCACATGTCTCGCCATACAATGTGACACACAAATTTATTTAGTTTTACATATAAATTAATTAAGAATAGTCACAAGATACACATATTAATCAGAACAGAGAATTAGTCATTTTACTCTAAAACTTATACTTACTTTAAAATCATAAATAATAATTATCTTCTACCCTTTCAAGTCGCTGTTGATTTAAAAACAACTTTTGTTTAACATATTTTAAAAATACAACACATTTTTCTTTCATGCAAAAATTAATAATTGAGATGAATATTTACAAGTAAACCGTTTTGTGCGATAGTAAGATGGCGGCGCGGGCGTGGGAGGCGTATGAAATTACTATAATATACAAAAACGAAGATTCTCAGAAATATATTTCAAAAATTATGAAAATAAGGCTTTAATTAATTGATTTTGTAAAATTTGTTATTATATTACTATTACTAATTTGTGACACAAACTTTAACTAAATGTTTAAAATGATAAAAACTGTTCTGAATCGGTTTCATAATACTTACAAAGGTATTTAAACTTTTTTTTAGTTTCACAAATCGGTTTTTATTTATATCAGCAATCGTACAAGGTTCTAAATACCCTTATTAAATAATATCAACACATAAAAATCTTCACGCTGAACTAAAATCCCGCAAATAGTCACAACACGGAATGAGATAACGTAATGAGGGTTGACAAATTAGAATAAACTTCGTGACAAACATGCCCCTGTGCGGGACTATTCTATTACATTATGTACCCGGAGAACATTTTATTAAATACAACAATTTTTCAGTTTCATTTCCCACTGATAGAAAATAAATTAACCTTTAAAAAATAATACTTGAATGCACACTTTAATGTATGTAAAGTATTGTGCAATACATACAAAAGATAGTCTTATCGCTTGAAGCGATTTCTACCAGACAACCTTAAGGAATTGAAAGTATAGAATATGTTATGCTTGTGTAATAAATGAAAGCAAGTGTTTTAGATATCATTTAATAATCCGCGTTTCAAATCCGTAAACATTTACAAGGCATTTTTAGTTAATCTTGTTATCTTAATAATTTAATATATATATATATATAAATTACGTGTCATAATGTTTGTCCGCGATGGACTTTTAAACTACTTAACCGATTTTACCCAAATTTTACATACCGTGTGGAGGTTGATCCAACTTAAAAGATAGGATAGTAGTCCAAGCGTGCGAAGCCGCGGGCGGAAAGCTAGTTTTTTTATAATTCATATGCGGGTTTGAATATGTTTTATCCAAAGAACGTAACATAAGATTTCCCTAGATTTACCAATCGAAGGATTGGTTATTGTTAACGCTACGATTACTTTGTATGGATTAATGGAATAGAGTTTTAAGTCGGGCGTTCGTAAAACATATATTTGATTTAAAAACACATTTTCATCGATGTGACTGTGTGGCGAATGTTTTCCACACGAATGAAGGGTTTTTCTAGGAACCAAAATAACATGCTGTTACTATAAAAATGGTTTTAAATTTAAAAAAAAATATCAGCGATTTGGTCAACTTTATATTGTTAAATATCCTACTAGAGATTCAAGTTTTATTGTTAAAAATATAATTACAAAAACGCAGGTGAAACCATATCTTATAATTTATAAGAGACTAACTGCTCCGCGCGGCTTCGCTCTCGTAGCATAATGCTGTATATATAGCCAATGTTACTCGTAGATAATGTAGCTTTCGAATTGTGAAAATTTTTAAAATCGGTCCAGTAGTTTTTGAGCCTATACATAATCAGACAAACTAAGTTATCCTCTTTATAATATTAGTGTAGATAATATAGTTATCTACATCCTAAAGATTTCAATTATTTTAATTCCCTAAACGATTAAACTTTAATATATATGCATATTATCAGAATAAGCACGTTAGCCTTAATTTGCGCCAGGCTAATATTTAATTAAGAGAACAAGGCCGAGTGGTCTATAGAAGGATAATCTATTTCTATAAATATAAGTATATTTATTTATAAATATAAGTATCTCAAACTACGCCTGAGTTTCATGCAGTGATATTGTTAAATGAAGACTTAAAGAAAATTATATTGTTGTTAATCGTTAAGATAAATAAATAACAAATAAATATTGAGAAACATTGAATACTATCTTATACTAAGCAAAGCTTGTTCTATGGAGACTATGACTAGATGATAGACATACTTA
>LQNK01000609.1:0-14614 GCA_001586405.1 Phoebis sennae
ATATAAAATATATTGTTCTATTCATTTTATTTCTATTATTGTGCATATTATTATATCTATTTAATATTTTTTTTTTCCATATTATATATTCATGGAAGGAAATTTGAGACTGTACACATGATATTATCAAGTAAACAAATGATTATTTATTATTAACCTTTTTTTTTTACTCTTATATTTTTTTTTAATTGCTTTTTTTTTTTTCAAATGTGTAATGTCGGTTTCGAACAGCAGACCTTCAAAACAGGAGCCACTGAAAATCAGTCTTGAGGTTTTAAACCTCATATTTGGCTGAGTGGTTATCCTTTTTTTTGAAGACAACGCCACTTTCGTACTATTAATGTTATTTTTTTTTTACCTGTATTTTTGTAATGTCTGTGTTGTTGTGGTGATGTTTTTTAAAAATAAACAAACTTTCTTTCTTTCTTTCTTTTCTTTCTAATGTCATGTCATGTACATATATTTTTTCAGTACTGTTATAGTATACGTTAGGTATAGAAAATGACAATAGAAGAAGGAATGAAGATAAATTTATTTTAAACACATAAACACACAGAAATTGAAAAAAAAAACATGAGAAAAATAAAAAAAATAATAATGACAAGAAATTTTATTTGTGTGTCCGAAATTGGCCCCCTAAAAATATACAGAATGTTCAGTGTAATTTGTAAGAAAAAGTAAAATAAATAAATAACAGCAAATGCCTTACATTTGTTTCGATAATACTTTTTATGAGTAGACCAGTTAACAATATCTGATACTCTCAAATTCGAGTATCTACAAAGAATGGAAATCTAATTTCTGTAACGCCCACAATCAAGGAAGCAGTCAAAACATTTGTAACACACGCTCACACACATGTATGGTTGTTCTGTTTGAATGTGTTTGCGAATAAAAACACATTCAGACGAAAGCAAAAGAATTCTCCCTCCTTGTGTCTCTATAAAAACTAATCGCGTATACATCGTTCTGAGGGTAAGGGCTGGTGATATGTAATACAGGTTAACATCATTTTATTTCCTCAAATAATCGTAACACTGAAAGAGAAACAACTGCTATTTATTTTAGTTGTGACTAAAACTAACACATACAATAATACAGCAAATATGATACTATTCAAAATAAGTTGCTTTAGCCTTTAATGCTATAGATTGATTTGTACAAAAAGAACACTTCTCTAGTTCCACAGTTGTATATTTTCTACACATTTAAATACAAATTAGACCGGTTTCGAACATCATATTCAGCAACTTTTAGTTTATTTATTTATTTTATTTATCTATCGTTCCTTACAGCTAAGCTAAAAAAAAGCTAGCTGTAATTTACAGTAATTTTCGCTAGTAATTTTAACTGAAGATGGTGTTCGAAACCGGTCTAATTTGTAATTAAATTATTAAAAAACGGTGGTGATATTTTAGAGGAGTTAAAATCAATATAGCCTGAGCCAAAAATATCCCATACAGTCTGCCCGGCATGATGTCTCATTCAGACCAATTTACGCTGAAAGGCTTTTACGTACTAGGTAAGTCCTGGTAACTCAGTGATTAGGTTCTATGTTGTGGGATTATAGGTTTGACTACATTAAAAATATCGGTGTTAAAGAGGCATATGGATGGAAAATAACTCAGTCTGTACGTTGTCTATACATTTATAGATATAGTATCTATTTATATTATTTTTTTAACTTGTATTTTATACATTTTTAGTTGAATAATTACGATCTCTTCGTCTTCTTGAGTAACAATTATAACGTTGGTTCATAACTAGGACTGTAATAGGTCTTTGAAAAATTATGAAGGAATACTAGTAGAGTATGAAAATGTGAAATTTCATTACGTTTTAAAACGATTTTTATTGAATAACAACTTAAACATATTTCACGAACAATACTTTGAGTTCTCACAGTGTGCGTGAACGCGTATGTGAATACGGATGTAAAACTTGATATTGTATTAGTTATGTAATATTAAAATCCTGACTCATTAACAGTATATAGAAGTATATATATCACTGTAGTCTTCAATATGTCAAATGGAGTTTATTTTTTAATAGTTTATATTCGCGTTTATACAGTCTAGTCATTTAAACAATTAACCTAGAAATAATAAGTTACTGGACTAAATATATTAAAGACGTACAGGCATTGCAAGTGCACACGACATATTCTAGGACATATCTTGTCTAGACATGATCTAGGCTATGTGGTATCATGAATTTATTTTATAGTCTGTGAATTTAATAGTTTCAATTTATTTTATATTATTACATATTTATATTACTACAACCATACATATTATATAGTTATAGTTGTACTATACATTTATATTACTACAACTATAACGAAATAAAACTTTGTATATAAATTGGCAGACCTAGAATCCAGATATACCTATTCGATGAAAACTAGTAAAGGCAAAATTTATTTAAGATTAACAGAACTACTTAACTGAAGTTGAAGACAAAGTTGCGGGCTGTAATATGTACCTACATATTCTTTTTCACTGACATTACTAAGAGGAAAGATTTAATTTTTTGTTTGTTTATTTGAATTGAATAGATTCCGGAACTTCTAGAATGATTGGAAAAGTTCTGCTATTGGAATCGTACATTATCCCTGATGAACATTGGCTATATAACATTATGATACCCGAACAAACCTACGCGGAATAGCTAGTACTTAAAATAAATTAGAAATGGTTCCAAAATAAACACATAAATAAACGTTATTATTTTCATAATTTCAATGACCCTTCACCTACGGCGTAAGCCTGTATAGTTTTATTTATGTCCTTAACGTTATAACCATGTTAAACTTGGAATAATTTTAGAAGAGAATGTTTTTGTATCAATTAGTCTTGTAGAACCTCTTGTTCTAAATCTTTGGTGGCGAATTGCATTGAAAATCGTGTCCAAAAGGTTTTCTTATCAGATTTGGAAAACATTGTAGTATCCCTTCAAAATTGTTAGTATCCCTTCGAAACTGCAGTACCGATTTTGATGAAATTTTGTACACAGATTCTTTGAAGCCCCAGGAATGACATAGGATAGTTTTTATCCCGAAAATCTTAAATAAACGGGATATATACGCGGTCATATACAACATTTTGAGGTACAAATAACAAGTGAAATACAGAGAAATTATATTTATTTTTCTCACTATGAATATCATACTTTAATATTAACGAATGCTTTTCCAAATGAATGGAGTTAATTAAAATTATTCGTTGTTTTAATTGAGAGCGGCTTAAATTCGTTTATTTATTGGGCTTCATAGATTCATTAAAATATATTTTGAGGTTATATCAATTTTTATACCAATGCGATATGTGGGTGATATATATTTTATCATGTTATTTTGTTGTATATATTTCTTTAATATACTTCCTTCGTAATTGCTGTTGGGTTCTTTTCTTCTGATAACCAAATTTATTTATTTTTATTTTATTTATAAAACAGGGGACAACCATATAAGTGTAACATTGGAATAACAGCATTGTCTAGAATGGATCCCAAAACACAAGTTTACATAAAGGAATTAAGAATATTAAATTCAAATACTTCCTACTAATATTATAATTGTCAATCGAAAGTTTGTCAGGCTGTATGTATGTTAGATTAATTATTAATAATTCTTCGCTTGTTCTGAAATTTTGAACAACTTAACAAAAGAATATTACGTCGAACAAACGTCTAAATCGAAATATCTTGTTTTGGAAGAAACACAAAAGTTATAGTAATACGTAGCGTGTCTGAGAATCACAAACCATGACCTTTATATATCGATCAGATCTTGGTATCTAAGACATTTATTGGTAGCGATTGCCTCTCCTTCGTTTTGACGAATTTTAATAATGATGGAAAAATAAATGTTTATTATTATCTCGTTGGTCTAATGGTTACAGCTTTGACTACAGATCAAGGGGTCTGAGGTTTAGAATGAGAAAAGAATGTTATTGGGATGTTTCTAACAAAAAAACAGCCCTTTTCTCAGTAACAGCCCTAAGTCTGAAAGTTGGTGGTGTTGGGGCACCCTCGTGCCTCGAAGAGCACGTAAAGGCGTCGGTCCTGATCTCTCTCCAGTCGTGTCGGTCTGCCTGTAAATATCGATTATCATTCTTTAAAATTATCTCACTTCGTTATCGTAAGATTGTTGAGTTGCGTGATAATATATTCCTCTTTAAAAACCTTAGAGGTATAAATTGCGTTATCCTATTTCATATAAATGTTTTTGGCCTTTGAAATTATCGCAGTAATGTTGGTAGAAATTCTCCAGTAACAATTTTTATGACCTTTCTAAGTGTCTGGTTGGCCTCATCGATTCATCGATTAATTTTCCGTTTTCGCTAATTAAATAAATAAATGAAACAAGGAAGAAAGAAATAAACAAACAAATAAAAACTATTATATGTCAATCCGCGGTTTAAAAAAAAATTCTTTTTTCAAATATAAATGCGAAAGTAACTCTGTCTATCCGTTTCTCTCTCCTTCACCCCTAAACGACTGAACCGATTTGGAAGAAATTTTTGTACAAGTTTGAAACCCGGGAAAGGAATTAGGATACCTTTATCTGAAGATCCCACTGTAACAGAAAATATACGCGAGTGCAACCGAGGGGAACAACTAGTGTGTTATGAATTGTATAGGTATTGTATTAAGCTCAACAAGTATATCATAAATATATCGCCGCAAATTTATTTTTAGTTCGTTAAACAGTTATCAGATAAGCACAATATTACATTGTTGTTTGATTATCAAGTATATAAATTATGTTTTTAATATGCAAAGTGATATTAGAGTGTAATGGTATTATTTTTAAGTGTGGCGATTGTTATATAAAAGCCTAGCTACTCCGCGTGGCTTCGCTCCCGTAGCATAATGTTATATATGTATAGGCTATGTGCCTCAGTGAAGATGTTGGAACCAGTTATTTTGTGTGATAACAATACAAATACAGAAATGATTCCTGTAATATTAGTATAGAATCAAAAAGAATCTGATACTTGATTAAATTTCATAGGCGAATAGTTTAGACAAAGAAAATGTCGAGTTCGAAGATGAACTAAATCGGTGTGGGAGTAAAGACAATAGGGTTAATTAGGCTATTTTTGTATAAATATAGTCGAGTGTGGTATCAAATGAAAGGTGTTGATTTATACATTGCAACGCGAAGTCTAGCGAGCCACTAGTTATTGATTGATGTACATAATGTCTCCATAGGGAATCGACCCTTAATAAGGACCTATTTACTTAAATCGCCATTGCAAACACAACCTTGGTATTATTCATATTTCCCTGAATAAGTTAACTTGACGTATTAAAAACCCTTTCATAAAACACATTTTACAATCGTGTTAATTAACATTTCTGTGTAAAAGATGAATTTTAACATTCAAATTTAAAACCTTGTATTTAACGTAAAGCCTCTTATAATATCGCAGTGCTTTTAAATTCAAAAGGTGAACTTTATGAATAATTTTTATGAGCGTTTGTTTTTAATGACTTTTTTGAATAGAAATAGAACAACGCAACTATCTTTCTATAAAGACTGTTCTAACTGACTGATATATCTTCAGATTTCCTTGACGGTCTAGTGGTTGCACCTTTTTTTAAATTTTTACTTTAAGCTTTATCGCATCGCGATTATATCACCCGAATACAAGCCAAAGTAACAATTACAAAATGGTATTTATACACAAAACTTAATGATAAATTAAATAACGGCTTATTAGCTACGTTCAAATAGTAGGGGCCTGTACAGTGCCCTAGCTGCCGTGGAAAACGGATCAGCTAAGGCACTGTGTTGCATCTTTGAATTTCACCGGTGCGAGCTTGGCGCAATCATGCAATGCTCTTCTGCCACTTACATTGCTGAAGATGCAGGATTACCCCCTGTTGCCTTTAATGATACCCCGTTGGTCTAGTGGGTGCATCATGGGGTACGATTCTCGGCATTTTCATTTTCCTTACAAAGAAATCTCAGGAACAGCCCTGTGTCTGGAAGTTGGCGGTGCTGGTGTACACCCCCGTGCCTCGAAGAGCACGTAAAGCCGTCGGTCCTGCGCCTGATCTTTCGTCAGTTGTGTCAGTATGCCGTCCCACTGGGTTATACGAGTAAATTAATGGAGAGTGCACCTGTGTTCGCGCGTACACTTGTGCTCTATAATACCTTCTACGCTTGGCCGCTCTCTCACTCTTCACTGCTCTGCTCCTAACAAATTTTGTTAAAATCCGTAGACTAATTTTTGTTCCTATAACGGATAAACAGACAGAGAAAAATTTTACTGAATGCTTTTTTGGCATCAGTATTGATCCCTAATCACCCCTTGATAGTTATTTTGGAAATATATTACATGTACATATATTACATTTACATTTACAGATTAAAGAAATAGACTCTAGACACTGAATAACGTTTTAGCAGGCGACGGAAAAATTAATAAATTGTCTATGGATAGAAACAAATATGTTATTCATATTTTTATGTAACGTGTAGATCGTAAAGTCTGAATAAACCCGACATTAATGAAATTGTTTCACGATGTTAAAATATTGTGGTATAAATTGTGGGAGAAGGGTATGAAGATAGTGTTTGTAATATTTTACAACCTACTTCTAAAAGGAGAAGGTTCAAATTTTGTCTGTACCCTTATTTTCCTTTATTAAAGGATTTTAAAGCATAGCGTCATTTATTTTTAGCACAGTGGATGTGGCAATGGTCAATGGCAAGCAAGGGTGTGGGTTCCATGCCCACGAGTAGAAAATTATGATATGATGAACATTGTAATTTTCTACTATCTAGGTGTTTTGTCCATTTATATTATGTATGTATTTACAAAAAAAGTATGTTTAAGTGTGTCCATCAGTTATGTAATTTACATAGTACATAGCTTTTTTTAGTTTGGGGCTAGATGGCGTAGTGTTAAATGCCCCTGAATATTTATTTATTTATTAAAAGGTTCTAGAACATTCTTTATCTGCCTATTTTCATAGTGTTTTAATAACAGAGTATAGTAAAGATATCTATTTATCTATCAATACATATAAAAAAGCTAAAGGGGGTCGAAAGTCTGTACATTGAAGAAAAAATAGTAAGGGGATACTTAAAATTTATAACAGTACACGTTCCAACAAATTTTAGATTTTTTGTCTGTTTATCTGTAAGATAAGTAACATTATACGTTAGTGTATTCGATATAACGTGTAGCTCGTAAACTCTGAATGAACCCGACATTTATGAATTTGTATCACGATGCGAATCTGTTGTGATATAAATTGTACGGGATATTTTAGCCTACTCTTATAAAATGGTGACCGACTTGCGAGCTGGTGGTTGATAAAAATATTGTTGTAAATTTAAATAAAATAAAATAAAAGTATAAGTCCGTAGGAAATATTGTTGCCTTTAGGAAAAAACTTGGTGTCTAGGAACAAACAACAATATTAGATTTAAAAAAATCTTTATAAGAGTGCAAAAAATAAATCTTTAGGGTAAACAATATAAAAATGTTGATATTTTTTTTTAAATATTGTTAAGTCATGTATGGCTGTCACTTGAAATTTCAATATAGGTGCCACTGAAAATCAGTGTTGTGGCTTTAATGCCACAAATATCCTGAGTTACCCTTTTTGACAAACACCGCAACCTCATTTATAAAAATTTAAATGTTATATGTATCTATTTGTTTGTAAATGTATTGATTTATGTTCTTTCCTGTGTGTGTGTCAAGTCCTTCCTTCTTTCCTGTGTAAGTGTGTGTGTCATAATAAATGTTTCTTTCTTATATAACGTTCTAAAAACGCCTCGAAGGAAGCTGATTAGGGAAAAAAATTTAATTTAATAAGTGACTGACACATTATGTTGAATTAGGAAAATAAATAGTGCTATATTCGGCGTGTCGTATGCCTTCTTACGCCCTTCGACACTAACCGTATATTTCCATCGATTCACGTGGGAAAATGTAATAAATCTACAATAATATTTGTATAGATGGGAACAAATAAGTTATTCATGTCATACGTTTTGTATCCGATTAACCTATAGGTTGTAGAGACCGAAAGAACCCGTAGTATACAAATTTAAACCACGCTGCAAAAATTATGGTATAAATTCTGCTGCGATATCTAAAAATCTTCATGGCTAAGTGATGTAATTTCTTGCTCTTTTTAATTATCTACTGAAATTATATTTCTTTACTTTACTTTTCAGAAAAGTCAAAATATAAAAATCTCCATAGTACAAGCTTACATTTGTTGGTTGATACACTGCTACTAAAATAGATGCAGAGAATTTAGTTAACTATGATCGCAGAAATAGAAAAAGAACGAAAAAAGGTTAAGAGCATCCATTTTCTTTTATTAGAGTATCACGCGTCGGAAACTTATGTGTTGTTAATACTATCGTTTTCCTTAATCCTATACCTTTCGTGTTAATTTGCTGCATGTGCGGAAAATGCGAAAATGAAGAACTATAGTTCAGGAAGTATTATTTGATGAATGTAATAGATTATTTTGGTGCAGTAGGTTGTATTTGACCGTTACTTCATAAAAAAAGGCTGCCTCGTTGGTCTAGTGGTCGCATCTTTGACTACTGATCGAGGGGTCTCGGGTTCGGATCCGAAAACAAAATTAACTGTTATTGGGATTTTTCTGACATATAAATCTTAGTAACAGTCCTGAGTCTGGAAGTTGGTGGTGTTGGAACACCTCCGTGCTTCGGAGACCTCGTAAAGCCGTCGGTCCTGCGCCTGATCTCTCGCCGGTCGTGTCGGTCAACCGTCCCATCGCTTTATGAGAGTACAAGGAATATAGAGTGCACCTGTGTTCGCGCATACAGTTGTGCACTATAATATCTCCTGCCCAGCTGGCTAGTCTCTGTTGAGATTGGCCACCATGGCCGAAATCGGCCAGGGGTTACTTCTTAAAAACTTATAACACGGATTATCAGAGTAAGAACGCTATCTCTCGTAATATACTGTCTGAAAATGTTTGTTTAGTTGGAAAAATAGAAATAGGAACGAAAATAAACTTCTTTTATTAAAGCATCACACGTCGGAAACTTGTGTGTGTCTAATGCTATTGTTTTCCTTAATCCAATACCTTTAATGTCACTTTGTTGTATGTGACTATGTGGAGAGGAAATAAAGTTGTTTGGTAAAATATTTGATGAAGGTAGTTGCGATTACGTGTACTATAAAGAGTTAAATCACAGGTTAATTAAAAAAACTTAAAAAAATTAACCAATTAATATTAAACTGAATTAGTGCAAATGGTTAACAATAATTTTTAACATATATTTTGGAAAATTGAAGAATAAGTATTCAAGGATAAGTATAAAAATATTTTTAAGTATATAAAATCTAATCTGTTAATTATTAATCATAATCGTTTGATCATGATCGTGATCAAACTACAATATTAAACTAAAATTATTTATTAAACTGGGTTCTTTGTATTAAAGGATAATTTATTAAAATTTATACAGAGTAAAGACAATAAAATCATCTGAACTACACCATTTGAAGGAAGTAAAGAATAATCTTTTGTTATAGTTATATAATCAGATGTTAACTATCACCCTCTCACTTTGCTAGTTGTTATGACTAGCTGTGATTTGTTGTTAACTGACTAGTTTTATAATTGGCCAGTCGTGTGTCGTCGTCTAAAAAATTAGAAAAAAACAAAAGCCCCCCCATTTTTTTATTAAGTGCCACTGTATATCAGATAAAATCTATCTACTCTCAAAATCATATCAAGTTATACAACATTATTCCCTTCCCGCCATACCCCACATACAACAAATTGACATCAAAGGAATTCGATTAAGAAAGACAAAAGCATAAAGGTACGCCAAAGCTTCCGACGTGTGATGCTCTGACAGAAAAGATGAATCGTTCCTATATTTTCGTTCTATACTAGCTGTTCCGCACGGCTTCGCTCCCGTAGCATAATATTATAGCCTCTGTTTTTCAGGGATAATGTAGGATTCCAATGGTAACATAATTTTTCAAATCGGTCCACTAGTTATATAATAGTACTAAAGATTTAGATTAAATCGATATCTTCTTTAATTTTTCGTTCTTATTAATTAAATTACTACAGCTAACCATACTCATTTTGTACACCATACATATAACTTTCTACAGTTAACAATATTTATAACTATGTACAAAAGGCGGCCTTATTGCTGACAGCGATCTTTACCTACTCTTACTATAACCAAATATTTGGTTTTACTTATTGTGTTAGGTTATGAACAAAATTCACACAAACACTCAACATTTGTTGCTAATGTCACTTTCCATAGTTTTTCTATCCTGCTAATAATAATGCCTCCCCGATCGAGAGCGGTCATGGTGGCCAATCTCAACAGATATTAGCCAGGTACGCAGGAGATATTATAGTGCACAAGTATGTGCTTAACACAGGAGCACTCTCTATTCCTTCACTTCCATAATCCGATGGGACTGGCGACGCGTCAACCACCATCTTATTTTTTTGTAGACTGATAAATGCCGGAATGCAATGCCTGACCAGAATAAGAAGAACTCTGCTGAAACAGTGAAAACGAATGTAGTAAGCATTAAAATGTCACCATACAAATATTTTCTTGGCCAAACCATATTTCCGTAGCAAACAGTTCAGGTCCAAAAGCTCTATTTATCAGTGCCAAGCTTCAACATCACAATTCACAAATGCAGATAAAAATCAGCGATTTGCTGGTCCTATTGAACGATTATTACTATTCGCATTTCGACTTATTTGTTCCTAAAATTTCCTTATAGAGAATGGGTTGTTTTTTAGAATTCTGTAACCTACCTAATATCTATGCCTCCGCTATCTGTCTTTGTATCACCGACTGTAGGTATCTAGATACAGTGATAGGTAGAAAGCTGAACAAATTATGTATTTCCGTTGCTATTATAACAACACATACTAATATATATTAAGTACTTTGTAAACCTACTTGTCCATACTATTTAAGGTACATACTTATGTCATTTGTATGAAGAAGCGTCGTTCGTCTCCAACACAGGTGTGCAAACATATTGAAGGCGTTCGTCGTGTCCTAGTAATAAGTTGACTACAGATCAAGGGGTCTCGGGTTCGAATCCCAGGTGGGGCCAAAAAAATGGTTATTGGGTTTTTTCTGACTAAGAAATCTCAGTAACAGCCCTGAGTCTGGAAGATGGCGGTATTGAAACACCCCCGGAGCCTGGTGCCTCGGAGATCACGTAAAGCCGGTCTTGCGCCTGATCTCTCTCCGGTCGTGTCGGAATAGAGAATGAAGAAGAGTGAAGAGATAGAGAGTGCACCTGTGTTCGCGCGTGCACTTGTGCACTATAATATGTCTTGCGCAGTCTTTGTTGAGGTTGGCCACCATAGCCGAAATCGGTCAGGGGAGCTATAGTAGTTAGTCAAAAAGCGTTTGCCGTAATAAATATTTTGAATTTTGAATTGTTGAATTTAAATTAAGGGTAGGTCTGGTACGGAACCCTTACTCCGACTCGCATTTAGCCTTTATTATTGAACGTTAGCCCTTCTACATCTAATTTCTTATGTTGTCCAAAAATGTTACACCGTATAAAAATCGCTTAAAATTGTATTTCAGTTTTTAATTGTTTTGTAACGGTCATTTTTGTACGGCCGTAAGGAATTATAGTTGTTTATCATAGTACTGTTTTATTTACGTTACCCATAACGATGTACATATAACATACATTATTAAGTTCTTTTTACTTCAAGTTAAAAACATATAAGCTCCCGTATAAAAGAGAAGTTTGCAAATATAATAGTTTCACGGACTCGTAACAGTACTTTTTGTTGAACTTTGTATTATAAACTGTTCGATCGATATGTCTGCCTGGGTTTCAATGGATGCTGTTTAGTACAGTTATTTGTTAAGCATTATAAACACGGACTATATTATTCATATAAAAGTCAAAATGTTTAACGCTTTTTAACGTTTTTTATTTTAAGCGACGGTGTACCTTAATTACCTTACCTTCTTACCTTTCTTCTTACCTTCCCCCTATATAGTATAGAGGGTCAATATTTAGAGACATTAAGTTATATATATCCTTTTGCCTCTTAAGAAAGCATACTATTGTTAAGAGGCAAAAAGGTCTACGGCTCAGATTGCAGAGATTTTGGTAGGCGTTATTTTTGCCTCTTAAAAATAATATGCTTTCAATTTTTGTAATAGCCTAACATTAAGCTAAGAGAGAAATACATTATTTTACCATTAACTTACATATAGCTATTATTATTATTAACTTGCCTGAAACGTACAATTCACGATAGAGTTAATCTTTTTTCAAAGATGCAGGAAAGCAGTTTTTACTGTTGTAAAAATTGGTTCAAAATTTCACCATGTACCTATCACATCTACAACATCAAAGCTGCAAGTCGTTCCTTGGCCTGAAGGAAGGGGATACGAAGAGGATTGATGTTGGGATATTTTCCATCATGAATCCTCTCTCTATTGAGAGAGGAGTAGAAGAGGATGATTTGCAGCAGAATTACCCTCTCCTCTCTCTCTCGCCTCTTACGACACCCTCGGGTATAATAAGGCGACACACGTATTCACCTACATTACATAAAACGTATTCACCTACAAACATAAATTACCTACGGTTATTATAAATTGTTAGATCGATAAGTCTGCTCAGTTTTCAATGGATGCTGTTTAGTACATTTTTGTAAAGTATTAAAAACGCAGTTCTATATTATACAAGACAACTTTTTTCTTGTATGTTTAACTTAAGATTACCAAAAAATGCTTTAATCTTAGTCTCACATTTAAAAAGCATACAAATTTCAAAATATGTGTTTTCTAACAAGCGTTTCATCTTTGACTGTTGCATTAATATTAATTTCAATCAGTTTTTAACCGATTTCCAAAAAAAAATAGTAGGTTATCAATTCCACCGTATTTTTTTTACTCAAAAGATTGTATTGTGAATTGAATTTAAATTAAAGACGGTTTTAACTATTTCCACTATTCATTAGTAAACCTTATTTAATTACAACCGGTTTCGAAAACCCATCATTACGTAGTAAACAAATCATAACGATGTTTGTCTTTGCTTAATTCAATACTCAATCCGTTTTCCTTAAAAAATAGGCCCAAATTACCTTACTTTAATCACCCCAAAGGCCCAATCTTACCCTGTTTCTTAACGGATCTCCTGATTCATTTTCTTGGGCCCTTGAGGTTTTACGTTCCATAATCGTGAAAAGATTCGAAGCAAGTAATTTAATTTCAATGTTTATAATTGACGGATTTCAGAAATGGAATAAGAGAAATTTTTCATAGATTAATTTAACAAAGCCTCGCCGACTTTTCATTTTTTTACGTGTTTAGGTACATGTTCTGAATGTCCTGTAAACAAATAAAAAGCTAGTGTAACACCTTATATGTACACCAAGTTTCATCATAATCGGTTCAGTAGTTTTTATGTGAAAGAGTAACAAACATACATAACTCCTCACAGACTTTCGCATTTATAATATTAGTAGGATGTTCTAAGATGTTCTAAATAAATCTATTGCCTATACTCTATAGCATAACATTAATGTGGAAGCAGTGTAACTGTATCACTGTAAAATGTTTTATGAATAAAGCAATTTTCATTTTTTTCATTAAAAACGCGATTCCTCTCCCCACTTATTTATCACGTGTCTTTGAGTTACACACGTTTCCAATACGAAAATATGTTTTCAGCGGATATAAATAAAACCGTAACAAAACCATAAACTGGGGACTTTCTCTTATTTATGTTATCCATAAATGTAGCTGACGTCATCATTTATCTGTCGAATGCCTTGTAGGCTGAGGTGGATATAAAGTTGTTTCAGAATACTAATATTATACATGTGAAAGTTTGTTAGGCAGTATGTCTGTATGTGTGTTTGTTAATCTTTCACGGAATGAGGGGGAGTGATCGATTTTTTTATAGATACTTACTAATTAAGTTTGTTTTTATTCCGCAAATATATTTCTAGACAATGAAAAATAGAATTTGCTAGTTTTTTGTTCCTAGATTCTAGAATAAGTATCATATTCATCCTATTATAGTACTTAAAGATCGTCTCGTATCGATCGAAAAGTCTCTCGTGAATTGGAGGGTAGTCTAATGAAAACCGCGTGCAGAAGTTAAAACTTAATTTCACTAAGGTGTAATGTAAATTATTCCATACATAAACCTTGATAAATACATCAATATACTGTAAGTACAAAATATAAAAACCAGTGTAACGTAAACTCTTTCCGCGCTTTCAAAACATAATATTCTTTGAGTTTAAATATTGAGGTAAAACAGGGGCAAAACAGGTCACGTCTCTTAGGACCTTGCGTAAAATTTTATTTGATTGAAGCGTGGAATTATAAAACTTTTATATGTAAACGTGTAATGCCTCCGTTATTTATTTCTATGGTATAGGAGAAAGGGGGTCATATGGTGTAACATGTTACATGAATTATGATTATCACCGCTCAGGAACACGGGCATAGGGTTGCAATTCTAACAAAGAATTCCTCGTTTTTTTAATTCATGAACGCTTGGATATTAACGTTTAAACTACCCTCAATATTTGGGTTCGCAAATTTGAATTT
>LQNK01000609.1:14624-40632 GCA_001586405.1 Phoebis sennae
CCCCCTCCCCCTAGCATGAGACTCTTGCTTGAACCAAAGACGTACTTTTTTTCCCATAAAATACTATATTTATTTGAAGTGTACTTTATTTTCACGAGTAAATTCGCAACCCTACATTACTACATACATACCCTACGTTTTCAATTAGAGTATAATAAGCTTTTAGAACTAAAACGATTTTTACATAATTCTTGAATTTATTTATATTTAATTCTGTTATGCTACGTGGAATTTTATTGTAGAAAACTACACCTTAACATAATAAATAAGGACTTTGAGGACTCAAAGTCCTTATTTCGTCTTATTTGCCTAGAATATTTTATTAAATACGATTGAATTGCCAACCTATGTATAAAAGACCCTTAAATAATAAAAGAAAAAAAAGATTTTTTTATCAAGAATATAATAGGTCGTGGGAAAACAAAATAACAGGCAATGTAACTTTTAATTTTAAACCATAGCTAAAATTTGCACAAAGCTATACTAAGGACCTTGACAACATAGTCACTTAGTACAATATCGATCAAACATAAGCCCTAAGTACTAGCTAGGTACAACCTGCACGCTATGAATTAATGTTCATTATCGCGATTATGAACAATTTAAGTCATAAAAGCTTTCGTGTACTGTATAATATGTAAAATTACTATTAAAAACCTATTTTGTTTAGTATTAACTGTTACGCGCGGTTCGTTCCTGTAGCATAATGTTATACAGGGTGTCTCGTAATGAGTGAAGCATCTCTTGGGGGATGATAGCTGATCTAATAATCTATCAAAAAAAACAATATAGGTCATACGAAAATATCACTATTTTTGAGATATTGCGGATTTTGTAGTTTTTCAAAAATGTTGACCTCGCCCAATGTTTTATATTACTGTGGCCGTAATTCTTATTTGTTTTTCATAATTATTTACGCAGTTTTCTTTATGAATTGCTTCCTTGGATACATGCATTAGATGTTAATAGAAATATGAGATAACGAAAGAAAAAAATATTTATTTCAAATTTAGTATAGAGTAAAATTTTGAGGTCAGATTTGATAGTCTATGGTTTAAAAAAAAAGTATTACACTGAGACGGTCAGTGTATTTAAAAACTTCTGTATTTAATACCATTTTCAAAATGGTATAAACTTATGTTTTTTCCCTATACCAAAAAAGATAATTGCAATTTGAACTCTGCAATCTTATAATTTCCTAATTATAATTATAACCAACAAGCCACGCCCTGCGGTTTCAACCGTGTAGCTTCTGTTCAGGTGGCAACTCCAGGATTGAAAGCCTGTATGTTAGCCTTACCTATATGTACACCAAGTTTCATAATATTCGGTTCAGTAGTTTTTGCGTCAAAGAGTAACAAACATACATAAATTTATAATATTAGTAGGATTTCGATTACCTATTCACTACCAGGAGGAGGAAAGTTACTTATTTATTTCCTTTTTATTGTTCCAGGTACACATCTCAAAACTATGTTATAGTTGAAACTTTATAGACTATAGTGTAGTGTTTTTGATAGTTATACAGACAAACATACAAAATGGGGTGCAATACGAGTTCTGACGCGAAATCAAATAAGGAAGAAAAGGACGCACAGGAAAATCAAGCGAACGCAGTCACAGGTATGTTAATTTTTTATTATATGTATTTACATGCTTGACAAAAAATGAGAACATTTTTGCAATTTCCGTGGTACTTTTTGTTTTTACATTAGTGTAATAATTTTTTGATGAAATAAAATATAGCCAATACTTAGCTATATTTTATATTATAATAGAAATGCATCTACATACCTACATACAGGGTGTGCCGTAATGAGTAAAGCATCTCTTGGGGGATGATAACTGAGCTAATAATGTATCAAAAAAGCTATAAAATTTTCCATGTCGGGGTATAGGTATAGAAGAAGCATCAAAGAAGTTTTCAGCTTGCCTCAAACACCTCCTCAAAAATGCTCCTCCTCATCTTAGCTCTCGGAAAGTTACCAGTAATCCTAAACAAATGAAAATGAAAATGAAAATATATTTACAATATTTTAGGAAAATTTATTTATGAAACTAATGCACTTGCATTTCTATTGCACGTTTACATATAAGGTCTCTACTAATTATACAAATATATAATCAGTAGCACCCACACTGGGGTAGCCTGTATTGTGGGCACTGAGTCGATTATACAATTATTTATTGCTCTTTAAAATGGGACAAAAATTTATACCTATATATACCCACGCTATGTAAAGCGTATGCTTATGTCAATCATATTGCGCTCTATGTTCTATTCTATTGCAATAACGTTTGTTCCATATAAGACAAGATACCTAAAGAGACAGATTTCATTCCGACTTTAGATTAAGACAATTCTACCATAACTACCACAGATTAAGGCAATAGAGATAAACTCAGGTAGATGTCGAGTTAAGCAATTAAAATAATACTTAACCTAAATCCTAATTTAGTTCCGCAGGGAGTCGTTAGTCGACAGATTTTGGTGTTTTTTCAGTTTTATCTGCTATTCCACCTTGAAATATTAAAGTGAATTGGGGATTTTTGTGAATCCTTTACTTTCTCACATAATTAGGCGTAAATATAGATCAATTTCGAGGGCACGTCATATTTCGTTAAAACAGAAAAGGATGATTTTTTTTTAATCTATATTTTTAAAGGGGTTTTTATCCTCTTGGATACGTCAACCCCATCGTACTTTATAGAGTAATATAATACTGATCTACTGATTATTAACAACTTAAAGGAAATCACTGACTAGGGATCTTTTACCAAACTACAATTTTTTTTTGCTAATTTTGACTTGAAAAAAAAAGGATGATAAAACATACTTTTTTTGTTTCTCTTATGCCCTGTGTGTGAGTATCCTTAACGCTATCTTATACGCTTATCTTTTCGATAGCACTAAACGTCCGGTAACTGTGTCAATTGCATTTCTGGGCAATACATATCGAATTTCATCTGAAATTTGTCTAACTTTACTGAATCCATAACTAGTGGTAGTTTAAGCAAGCGTAGGTATAATCTTAATAGTAACACATTATTACAACTTTCCTGTCTATCTAGCCTTAATCTTAGCCCACTACAATTCTAGGGATATATTACATTTTTTGAGATAAATGTAGCAGTCCTTTTCTCCTAAGTGTACTCATGTGCATAATTTCAAGAAAATTGGAATTATCTTTTTTCTTTTTTATCTTCTTAGTTAAAGCGTAAATAATATAAATAAATTAATTTCGCATTTAAATATAATAGTAGCTGTGATTGTTATAGTAACGATGGTTACAATAGATTCTTTTTTTAAGTTTTAGGATAATTCTTTGGTCAACAAAATATCATTTTGTGTCAGATTGCGTGTTCAGTTTTTACAGTGAAACATTTATAATAAAGCTCGTTATTAGATACATTATAAGTGTTCTTGGTCTTAACAAAGTTTTTACAGAGTTTCAATGTCTTAAGTTTCATATAATGGACTTCGTGTGAAAGCAAGATAAAATTCAATATCTGATTTTAATTTTATTATCTTCTAGTTTCTGCCCGCGGTTTCGCTCACATTTATTTCGGGATGTACAGATCAATAAAAAGTATCATCTGATCCAACTAATATCCGACCTATCGTTGTCGAAATTTCATCAAAATTGGTTCAGTAGTTGAATCATCCGTTTATGTTCTGTTATGACATTAGCTGAATTATGCGAAAGGATACTTTTTTACCGACTTTCAATAAAAAGAAGGAGATTTTTAATTCGACCGTATTTATGACTTATTCTTTTTTCTTCGAAAGAATTAAAGATGTATAATAATACCCATTTAACTCTTATTCTGAGACTAAGTGAAGTTGCAGGTAGAAGGCAGTCAGAAATATATTTTAGTTGTTACTTACGAAGATAAGCGCGCATATACAAACAAACTGTTTAAAAAAACCTATAAAGAGTTACCTATAGTATTATACTATCTGTGATATAGCTCATATAGCCTTCATCCAAAAAAAATTGTAAGTAAGTATAAAAGATATACAGTCTAGTTTATAGTTTTATGTAAACCCCTAAGGGTTTGTCTGAATTGAGTAATAAAAATAAAATAAAGCTTGTCGCGGGCAGACAGATATGAGGGGTTATTGACCTCAATAATTTGTGAACTTGCCAGTTTTTCGGTATAAATCTTATAAAATAGTCAGTCTGCAACTATGAGGCTAGTTATTAATTAGTATTTAATGGTACTTACTTATTTGAAAATATGACATTGTTATCATGTACAAACTGTTGTCTATTTGGCTAGACTATTTTGTATGTGACTTTTATTAGTCAACATCTTGAATAAATGTTTTTAAATGAATATTATTCAAACAATTTATCGTACTTCATAACATGTCCACGGCAAAACAGTTCAGTCTAAATACTTAAACATAAAAATATATTAATTTGTACTTACCATAATATCTATTAATATCACAAAAATGGTTGACATATCGAAGCGGCACATTAATTAATTTATGTATTATTTATTTATTAAATTAATGGACAGTTATATTTAAAGTTAATTTTAATTAGGAATCGCAAAATTTCGGCAAATAATGAAGAGAAATTGCTTTTACATTGTTTACATATTAATTTTTAAAAACATTTTCATCTCCAGTGACATCTGTAGAGATTTGAATTAATTTCACATTTGGTATGTCAAAGTCAAGTAGTTCATAAAATCTGTAACAGAGGGCGCTGTTATAAATTTTCATACTTTTTGTTTAAACACTAACTATTAACAAATTGAATAATCATGAAAAACATTAAAAATATCATTTTGCTTGATAACATACGATAATAATAATTATTTAAATGTTGCTTAAAATTTTATTTATGCATTAACCTTTTCATAAATTCTAAAACAAAAATTTTGTTTAAGCGCCATCTGTGTTCAATTATTAGAACTACAAAAGGGCAACTAAAGGGCTCATTTTTACTTCGTGTCGATTATGAACGAACAAATAAATTCTACCCACGTTTGTCCAAATAATTGCGAAAGAACAAAGGTACTTTTATCTCAATGTAATGCATAATATTACGAGATAAGGGCCGTTTTTTCACGGAGTAAACTCCTGCTCCCAAAGGCAGAAATAACTTACAAGGTTTAATGTATGTATCGAATAAAAATGTTGTTGATAATGTTCAGTAAATTTTCTCTTTCATTCTTTTTGATTGTGAATCGTATAAAACCACAATATAATATAATAACTTTAGTCGTAAAATAGTTTTATTCATAGGAATTAACTAATTGAACAATTCAGTAATACCTTGAGTATATACATTGTATCTTGAGGTTTGAATAAATAAATAAATATTCAGGGACATTTTACACTACGCCATCCAGTCCCATACTAAACAAAACTATGGAAACTCGATATACTAATAGACATACTTAAACATATTTCTTTTGTAAATACATTCACACTATATATAAATGAACACCTAAACAGAAGAAAATTATTTGTAGGTACATACATAGGTACTATAAATAAATGAACACCCAGACAAGAAAATAACAATGTCCACCTCATAATTTTGTACTCGTAGGGATCGAACCCACGCCCTCCTCTAACCCTTAGCATATCCACTGCGCCAATCGGGTCATCAAAAGTCGTCGTTTAAAAGTATTGAGTGGGTCACGGAGGGGCCGAGTGAAAATAACTTGGATCAGAGGACCATGGAAAAATGTTTCGGGCACAATGTTCTAATTAGTTAGGTAACAAATATTTCGTAAATCTCCCTAAAATAAATATTTAGTGGTTTTATTAGTAGTAAATATTTGACTATATTTAAAGTGCCTCGCGAGTTATGATTAATGATTCTTAATCCCTACTAATATTGTAAATATTAAAGTATTGTCTATCTGTCTGTCTCTTCTTCAAGCTTAAAACACTGAAGCGATTTAGATGAAATTGCGTACAAAATTTGAGTAAGGACAAAGGATGGTTTACCCCGGAATTCTACGAGAACAGAACACTGCATTTCATTATCGGGGTCTAATAGGAAAGGCATCAGACAAGTTTTCAGCTTACCTCAAACACCTCCTCAAAATATGGTCCTAGCTCTCTACTACAAAGTGCTACGGTATTGCTACAGAAACGTAGCAACTGCGTAGCACTTTAATAACATTGTCATACCATCATGTATTTGTATCAAACATTACTACATTATTTACTCAGCAACAGGTTTTATTTAGTTAAATAAATAAATAATTAAATTAATAAATATTCTGGGACATTTAACACGACGCCATCTAGTCCCAAATTAAGCAATATTGTACTATGGAATCTAGATAACTGATAGACATACTTAGACTTTTTTTTTGTAAATAAATACAAACTATAGACAAATTAACACCCAGACAGGAGAAAATAACACCGTTTATCACTTAATAATTTTCTACTCGTGGGGATCAAACTCACACCCTATAGCGCAATACACCATTGTCTCCACTGTGCCAGTCGGGTCGTCATCACATTATAATAATCCTAATCTATATAACAGATAACACAGTACAACAGATACGAATCGTTTTCATTTACGAGCGGTTATAATAGTTATGTTAACGCCACGTTTATTATAGATACGCCTAGACATACGCCTAGTAGGATATTGTATTGTCTGTAAGTAAAACGACTGGATCTATTTTTATAGGAATTGGGCATAGATCTATCAACGCATATCCCAATCCGCTGGACGGATCGGTATGAAATTTGGCTTGCAGATGTTATGACGTAGGTATCCGCTAATAAAGGATTTTGATAAAATCCCACGGGAACGGGAAAACGCAGTAGAAACCACGGGACATAGCTAGTATAAAATAAAGGATATAAACTCAACACACTGTCGCAATGCGGGATAATATCAAGTACGAAACTTAGATTTACTTCAAGTTATAACTTAGTCGCTAATGTAAGTTTGTATGTTTGGTACTCAAGTACATAGAAACAAACTGTATAGTTACTTTTTGTTAGTTAAAATTGTATTGTTTTAATCGGCATAAAAGTTTTTAAGGTATATTTAAGGCCCATTACTTTCAAGTTCTTTTAAAAGTTTGTTTAAGCTGTTCAAAGTAATTTTTGTACACGTTAGAAACTTAGTTCTTTGGTCATTTATCACGTAAAAGTAAAAATATAATTCTCCTGTAAGTACGTTAGTTTAGATAATAAATTAACTAAACCTTTGGTAAACTATAGTTTATTAATAAATCAATTATATTCCCATATCCTTTCTGTTTCTGTTTATACTCTACCATTTAATTGTTATTGTTTATATTATGATATAGGAAATATCATAAGGTATAACCTTTCCTAACGTTAACATTTTATAATACGTGTTTGCTGCAAGGATTAATAGATACTATATTTGGTACAGATATTTGGTTAAAAAAAAAAGACTTGAATTAAAAAAACCGGCCAAGTGCGAGTCAGAATAGCCCACGAAGGGTATGCAGGGACCCGTTAACATTTTCACCCCCTTAATATATTTTTGTATTCGGAGATAGGGGTGTAGTATGCGATTTTCATATTAATATAGCCGAGTGTGGTATCAAATGAAAGGTCTTGATTTATATATTACAACGCGAGGTCCAGCTCGGGGCGAACCACTAGTAGAATTTGTTACAGTGGCAAGTTTATGAGATACAGAGTTACAGACAGACTTAGAGAGGCTTAGTAATAACGTTCGTGATGAATTTTTGTAACATATTGATTAAGGTCTTACTTTAAATTCGTTGCGCTCTATACTACTTTATACTCTACAAGGATAACCATTCAACGTTGTTACTATAACCTTTATTAACGTAACAATTAACATCCAATAACAATAACAATATCGATTCCGGCGTACAATGGATCGTGAATATTTGCTACAATATTGGTACAGGAATTAATTAAAGGTAACATTGAGGTTTAAGGAAATATATAATAACTAGCTTTCCACCCGAGGCTTCGTACGCGTGGACTACTATGCTATCTTTCAAGTTGGATCAACCTGTACACGGTGTGTAAATTTGGTTGAAATCGGCTTAGTAGTTTAGAAGTCGATCGTGGACAAACACTGTGACACGTAATTTATATATATGACTTGGGTGTACTTCCAAAAGTAAGAATATAAATAACTAGCTGATCTGCGCGGCTTCGCTTCCGTAGCATTATCTACACTAATATTATAAAGAGGAATACTTTGTTTGTTTGTAATGAATAGGCTCAAAAACTACTGGACCGATTTTAATCATTTTTTCAACGTTCGAAAGCTACATTTTGCTACCGGAGCTAGAGTTATATATATAGCCTATGTTACTCATGGATAATGTAGCTTTTGATTGGTCAAATATTGTTTAAATTGAAGCCGCGGGGCTTGGCGAGTAATTTATAAAGGTTTATTATACCACTTATAACTCGAGATCTGCTAGACCAATGTGGCAAAAAAAACAAATAGCTTAGGAACAGGATAATGACATTGGATACTTTTTATCCCGGTAATCCCACAGGAACGGGCTGTATACGCATTAATAATAAAATGTTCCTATTTTGGTAAAATATCTGAAAATTTAATTCTACTACTACACAAAGAACAGGCTTAAATCTTCTCCCAATTTGTTAAATTATATCGCCAAAATATTTACTTAAATGGGGATATATTTATTGATTTATTGATATTGGCACAATCAACAGCATATAGGCTAAATAATTTTAATATAAACTATATAAAACAATACATATTTCCTAGCCTACTTGCTAATAATAGGTGTAAAACAATATTTGTTATTACAGTCACACTATGTTAATAGAAAGTGAAAAAAATTAAAATTAACTAAAAACCTCTAGTCTAAGTCGTCTTTTTTAAAAATCTTTTTCACACTATTTTCACATATATTAATAAACTTTATTTCATTTACAACCGGTTTCAATCCTCAAGTCACCTACCTTATTAATATGGAAATAATGTGAAAAAAAATTTAATCCTATAAATTGTATACAATGCATTTTCATCAAGAAGTAAAAATACAGTCTATCAAATATATATCATTCTTTTGGCACGAATTGGGCCAAGCTGGCACCAGGAATGTAACCCCTCCCCGCAGAATATCGGCGTGAAGCAGTATTGTACTGTTTTTCGTGCAGCGAGCAAGGCACTGAAGGATATTCCTATCTTTCCTCTTCCTACCAGTCGCATTAATTTCCTTCACAAATAAAGTCCCCTTGAAGGACCGATATTTTTCGTGTTACGGGCTTATAAGCTATAGTAGTCGTGTTAAGTGCTATTTTCGGTTTAAAGATTCTTTATTTCTCATTAAGATTATACTCAAATGAGAACATAATATTTAACATAAAATTTATATTAACATATACAATAGTTAAAGGTTTCGTTTCATATCTTAATATATAATCCATATAAAACATTTCAAATATATTCCAAAAACAATAGTTAAAAATTCTAGTCATATCTCAATTTATAAACCATTAAAATTTCAAATCTAGTCCATAAAAACGCATAGTTAAAGATTTCAAGTCATATCTCAATATTCATATAAAACCACTTCAAATATAGTGCGAACTAAATAATATATCTATATAAAACCATTTCAAATAGTCTATATATAGTCTATTTTAGTATAGTCCAAAGTATTCAGGGGCAGGTCGAATCCTTGTTACAACCGACGGCTGAGTTCGTAGTGCGAACTAAATAATATATAGTCCATATAAAACCACTTAAAATATAGTCTATATATAGTCTATTTTCAGTCCAAAGTATATCCAGGGGCAGGTCGAATCCTTGTTACAACCGACTGAGTTTTAGCGCCTCTCCCCTCATAGTATCCCCAACCTCCGACGAACCCACACGTCACCGCCGGTGACTCTCTCGAGTTCTTTAAATCAGTAACGGTGGATTTACTAAGGAAATACCTGAAAATCGTTGAGGATAAGTTTTTCCCAGGTAAGTCTTTTATATTTACGATTTTCTAGGATGCGTTTCATTTATTAAATGGTTATAAATAGATGTTTAAAGTTCGTGCAAAGCTTTGAAAGGTTAACTGCAGTCTTTTATGAGAAATTAAAGGATTTTATTTATAACGGATAAATTGTAGATGATATGTATTTTAATTAACGCGGTTAATAACTCTATTGTTATCCTTTGTTGTAACGAAATGGAGCATAGATTTTAAACATTATTAATTAACTATTAAAATTATATTCAGTATATATTTGATTAAGAAATCGATAATTGAATAGCTTCCTGAGTTACATAGAGCGTTTTAAAAAGATTTAACGAACCCAATCAGATTTTATCAGAGTTTTAAATGGTTCCTTCCTTCACTATTATTGGGAAATTAATCTTAATAATGTGAACTATTGAGAACTAGCTGTGGCCCGCGATTTTATGGGATACCTTACATACATATATACATACATTCCCGTTTTTGTGGGATTTCCGGGATAAAAGTATTCTATGTTCTCGGATTCCAAACTATATTTAATTATATGGTAAAAAATGTCATTCAAATCGATATGTGCATTAATATTTTTGTAGGTTTAGTTTATTACTGCAAGGATGTAAAATAATTTAAAATTAATTTATTGATTTTTATTCCTATCTATAAATGTATTTCTATCATTGTTGTACTGCGTAGAAAGTGGGTGCTTCAAATAAAGAAAAATAATAGTACAAAAAAAAAATAATAAAAATAGCATAAAATATTTAGTTCCAAATCCTTAA
Organism: Phoebis sennae; assembly: GCA_001586405.1. Lineage (NCBI taxonomy): Eukaryota > Metazoa > Arthropoda > Insecta > Lepidoptera > Pieridae > Phoebis > Phoebis sennae. The sequence continues at coordinate 25,370 of LQNK01000609.1, forward strand.
AATATCTATAACGTAAGTTTTAACCAAGATATAATCAATAAATATTAATACTATAAAACCTTGCAAGTGTTTAATGTTTATATTTAGCTAAAAGAAAATTAATACGACCCAAGACGAAACTAATATACTTTTAGTGTTTTGTACTGCGCCATTTTACTACGGCAAGGTAATAATAAATTCAAGTGGGGTAAAATTTATTTTTACAATATAATTTAGAGTCATGAATTTTAATAAACGAGAATGTTTCATTTAAAAACACGTTCTTTACTTAACATAAACGTATTGCAATGCCGTGGTATTTAATTATCTTAAATACTAATTTTTATATATTGTTCTATTATAAATTAAATGGTTAGGACTTGTTATTTGAAGGCAGTTTGTGAAATATAACAGTACATTTTTAAAAAAAATGTTTAAATGTAGTTTAGTTTTGAAAAATCAAATTGAATGTACTAAGTTGTACTATTTTGTAATGATTTTTATTAATTTTGAGTTTTGTAGTAACAGAAAATTATTGAACTAAGTGTAAGTAATTTTAATTTATTTTTAAACTTTAATCTATTATTATGTTTCACAGTCTTATATTAGAAATTACTGAAGATGGTGTTCAAAACCGGTCTAATTTGTAATTAAATAATTAACGTCCATAATTTCCTTTCATTAGCTTTAAACACCCTATATTTAAGAGTTTCTCTATTGTACTCTATACCGCGTTATTGTCAACAATAAAATAAATAAATAAACCAAAATAAATAAATACGTCAAATGTACTAAGTATATTGGTATCAGACATACAACCAATCAAAGAACTTTAGAGTAGGTGCTATGTTGCCTATAACCTCAAAATGAAGCAGGTTTTTTTTCAATTCAGGTCATGCAACTTGTTAGGAACTAATCAATTATTTACTTCAAAAGGCATTATGTATGTAGGAAGTTATTGCGTCTGCATGAATCGAGCTAAGAATTGAGTAAGGAATATTACGTAGCGTGAAATTATATTAAGATTAGGTTATATTGCACCCATATAGTGGGAAATCTGTACTATTAATTATTTAGTGTTTTTTACTTTTATTATTTTTTCCATTTAAAGATATAATTAGTATCTGTATACGGGAAACTTCTAAAGTTAATAGATGAACCTACTAACTCTTAAAACTTCGGAGTATTACGTTACATGAAACCGAAAAAGTTTCGGGGATTTAGAACGTATAAGGGTTTTTTCAATTCAGCTTATGCAGTCAAGCAGTTAATATATTTTTTTTATTTATTTATTTATATCAGGCATCATGTAGTTACAGTTAATAGATCGATTTATATATATCGATTATGCTTCCCCGATCGATATAGGTCATCGTGGCCAATCCCAACAGAGATCAACCAGGTACACAAGATACATTATAGTGCACAAGTATGTGCGCAAACACAGGTGCACTCTTTTTTTTTATATTTCTATTATTTCACTCTCATAAACCGATGGAACGGCAGACCGACACGACCGGAGAGAGATCAGGCGCAGGACCGACGGTTTTACGTGCTCTACTCGGTTTTAAGTTAACTAGTTAGGAACTAATCAATTATTGAGTTCCAACGGTATTATGTATGTAGGAAGTCATTTCATTTGCACGAATTGGGCCAATAATTGAGTAAGGAAAGTTATTACATAGAGTGGCGTGAAATAGTATCTAATACTACCAGTGTGTCCGCCAAGTTCAAAGAAAAGCAGACAACATACATTTCCTTGCAAAGTGAAAACAGATCTTGACACCCATATGGATCTCAATTTTTTTGTCAGTGGCATCAAGGACTTAGCTAACATTTATATTTTTGTTAGGATTTAAATTAAAGTGTGGTTTATCAAATGAATACTCCTGCGTACTTGGTTTAATATATTCCCATATTTTAGTTCATACACATTTCCTTAGTAAAGGAAGGTGGAAGACCGTATTTATTAAGGTAAACCTTTTCTAAACCTTCCAGTTAACTTCTACATAATTACCAAGGTTCAACCTTGCAGTTAACTCATTGTACCCTACTCTACCTTACCCTACCCTAGTAGGGTTAAATAATTTTCCCGGAGCGAATATAAATGTGGGTCCACTTAATTAATTCTAACCTAATTAACCTAAGCTTTCATCGATGTGCATAAAAATATACACTGTACTATAATTATTGATTTAATAACTGAATTATAAAAATTTCATTACCTATTCCGTGTGCCTTCGCTCTCGTAGCATAATATTATATAGCAAATATTTCTCCTCGATTAATAGTCTATCTAACAAGAAGATTTTTATATTCGGACCAGCAGTTTCTGAGGTTAGTGCGTTCATATAAATTCTGTAGCTTTCTACTATTTAAAACTGAATTAAATCACATTTTGGGGTACATATTTTTCATAATCTAAAAATACTTTTATCCTAGAGACAAATTTAAAGCGAAGTAATTATTAAAATGCAACCTTTTAAAAGCATTGTTTTGTCATGAATTGGGACAAACGGGCGCTCGAAAAGTCACCACCCTACAACAAAAATCGTAAAAAAGTACAAATTGTTTTGTACGAAAAATGGGGATGTTAGAGGAATATATTCATATACAATTTCTTTTAACTGTAAAAATCTGTATTAGAGTGGTTAAAATCGAGTAGCATACGCAACATCACACACCTTACAATTCACAGTAGATGATTCATATTTCTTCTTTTTTTACATAATAATATGCCAAAATTTTTACCCGACTGTGACAGAAGGAGGGTAATGTTTTTTGAGTGTATGTTTGTATACGTTTGTATTTTCTTGGGCCACTGAGCAGATTTTGACAAGTGTCCGTTTGTGTTAGTTCGTTAAAATTTTGGCGACAGGCTACAAAAACTTTTATAATGGCGCTGGCGATAAAAAAGGAAGGAATTTTTTTTCATAACGCAGTCGGATTTTTAATCTTGTGTGATTAATTAAGCTTGTTTAATACGATGGGAAGAATTAATACTTCTATGCATTTTAATGCTTACAAGGAGTATTCAATCACAGTAGTCGAAGAATTGTATAACATTATGGAGCGAAACAGCGCGAAACAGCTAGTCTTTTTATAAAGATTGGAATGCACATTCTATTGTTGCTAGGGTAGTTGTAGTCACATCAGGTAAACCATGCCTTTGTTTGTTCTGTACAAAAATGATGAAGTTGGTAGAAATCTAATATCCAACATCATAAAAAATCCACACTATCCAAACATTTTTCTGCGGCTAACGCTATATTTTATGTAAATTAAGCCTTGGGAATACAGTAACTTCAGATGTTTATTTTTGTATTAAAGACGGGACGATATTTTCTTGGTAGGCAATTTATAGTGTCTATATTTTCTTTTAAATGTACAGGTATACGAGTAATGTATATTTAAAACAAAGACAATTTTATCGACTATTTTCTGTTTAAATCTTTATCGAAGCTTTTAGTGTGTTTTATTATATTTAAATAAATTAAATATTAAGAAATGGTTAAAAATGTTAATTATGTGCTTGTTCTTGAGTTGGTAATTTTAATAAAGTTATAAAATTTTGTGTTTATGTTATTTGAAGGTAAATGAAAATTGTTTTGTCAGCACTTTTGATTTCAAAGCAGGATTGGAAGGGAAATGGTTCCCACGCCCTGTTTTATCACAGGTCTGACTGTTATCAGGTGTTACTGAATCTGTTGAGGCCTGTAGTAGGGATGAGTACGGGCTTCGACAGGCCTTTCGCAGACGGCCTGGCGCCTGGCAGACAGTGGATGCCTTATAAGGCAAGACCCCTAAATTTATCGGACGATAATGATTATGAAAAAATGATCTATTTTGCTCCGATTTTTAACTAAATTCTTTATAGTTCAATTCGTACCAAAGCTAAGTAATGTCCTATGAATTACGATTTACGGTGTGTCTTATTTAGAAAAAACTTTTCCAATATTTTGTTCACGTAAATATAGACGTTAATTTTGTTCCGATATAAAAGCCAATCAGAGAGAATTTCAAATCAAAGATATTTATAAAGTTCCGTAACGGAATTTTCCGTTCTGATATTCCTGTTGGAAAATAAATTAACTTCTTGGAGCTAGGGATACTCGCAAATTGGTAATTATGAGCTATTTTTGTGCGGAAAATTATACTCTTATTTCCATCGTGAGTTATTTGCTGAAAATATAGGTACGGAGTTAATAAAAACACATTTGATTAAAAGAAAAATCTTCATTTTATTACAATAATTGCCAAGTGTTTATTTCATAAAAAGACGGTACTTAATATAAAATGTAATAGGTAAAAATACGGGTATTTTGATTACTTTCATTACAATTAAAATAAAAATTTTCATCGGTTTATTTAAGAAACAAAAAGTCTCTTTGCACTAACATCATTTAATCTAATATACTTATTCCTCCTCGAAGAAAACATATTACGATCAAATTGTAGTGCAAACCCAGTCTACTGAAGATATATTATTAACCAAGGACACTAGAATATTTTTAGGCCAGACGTAGGACATACACTTTTTGGCTCGATACTTAAACCTTAAAATATTACAAACACACATAAATAAACAGCACCAAAATGCCATATTATAAGTCTTTCTAAAAACTATATAATATTGTATTCTAAACCTAAAATAAAAAATCAGGAGACAAGAATATTTACATTTGGGCTGAAGACTTGCAACCCAATTCCAAGTCACTTCACTTCACTTGACATACATTTTTTGGCCACATCGCGATGTAAGGCCATCATTATGCTTAATGGAGACTGTTTTGTAAGAATATATTTTTAGACATATTATTATATACTTGTGGTTGCTTTTCAGTATATACTCTTATTTAGAGTCAAATGCTAATTTACTTATTGCGTAACTACATCAGAGCTAGATAAAAAGAAAAAGATACAGTTGCAAATATTCTGACTACATAAGAAAACACATTGAAAAAAAGCTAAAGAACAACAAAGTGAAACTAAATATACGAATGGTTCGCTCCGAACTAAACCTCACGTTTTAATGTACGGCTATATTCATATGAAAATCGACCGAATCGAATTTACTCCCCTCCTCGATTTTACTAGCTTTCCGCCCGCGGCTTCGCTCGCGTGGAACCGGCATTTCGAATTTTTCTCACCTTTTAAACCTTTCCTAGACCTCCACCAATAATTCAAGACCAAGATAAGATAAATCCGTTCAGCCGTTCTCGAGTTTTAACGAGACTAACGAACAGCAATTAATTTATAACATTTTAATATTATATATATATATATATATATAATATTAAAATGTTTTTTTTATTTCAAGGTCTGTCTGCCAGTCTCAAATACTAAAGTAAGGCCAAATATAAAAAAAAACACGTAACCACGAAAGAGAATCGTTGAAAAGTATACAAACATACTACCTACGCACGATTTGTGACCAAGTTTATTACAGTTTTATAAGATCAGGACGGTCTCTTTTATTGGTATCAGGCACGCGATACACCAATATACAGCGTATTCAAAGATTGACAAACTTTTAGTAAGATTGATATATCTACTAATATTATAAAGAGGAAAACTTTGTTTGTTTAGTTGTAATGAATAGGCTCGAAAACAACTGGAGCGATTTTAAAAAAATCTTTCACAATTCGAAAGCTACATTATCCACGAGTAACAAAGGGTATATTTTATAGGCTATATATAATATTATGCTAGCTGAAGCCGCGTGGAACAGCTATCATAATAAAATCCGGCATTACTAAGGAAAAAGTATGATTAATTGTTCTCGGAAGTTGGAAGTTTATTAGGAAAGTAGTGGTAAATCTTAGGGCAATGTATTGTAACGAAGATGTAATAAATCATAATTACAAATCTGATTTTAACACAATAACAATACGAGAAATATATGAATTTTGGCAGATGTTTTGTTTCGCACAATTTAATTTAACACAATTAAATAATACTTCTTAGTAGTATTATAAATGTGAAAGTTTTGATGTTTGAATAAGTGTATAACCCTTACGCCGCAATTTATGGACGGATTTTGATGAAATTTCGTAAATAGATACTATATTAGCTGGATCAGATATTGTTTTTTGTTTGTTCAGATCAGGTTTTGTTGTATTGATCCAAAAATAACGTGAGTCAGGCCTCAGGCAGAATATAAATGCCCATGATCTGTCAAGAGCGAAAAACACACTGCCATACGCTGACAGAAACCTTTTCGCGTCATTTTCAAGCCCCTGAAAGTCTACGTATAAGACTAGAACGCTAAAATTTTCGTCATCTAGTCAACTATAGGTACACTCTTGAACTCCAAAAAATTAAGTCAGTAGATTATTTAGTTCCGGAGCTATGTGACAAAGATTCGCATTTTCGACACTGATACACTGACGTTCAAAATAGAACTGGTACTTCCCATTGATCTTGAACGCTGAAACTTAGTACAAAGTAAATAGTTTAACACCTTCATAAAGGAAATATTATTAGAACAAAGATCATGGAAAATTTGGACTATTTGGTGACCCTGATGAGAAACCATACAAACACACCCAAACTATTAGCCTTATTGATTGCTTGTCTTTGCAAGTTCGTAATTTGCGTAGTGGGACTTCGATATTAATATGAATATGCAATGAAATAATCTTGCCATTATTTTACAAAAAGGAGTGAAAACCCAATTTAAAGTAGAATAGAATAGAAATTATTTATCGTACTTAAAATATATATTATACGGTTAAAGAGTACACACATAGAACATCGTACAACAGGCGGCCTTATCGCTCCAGGCGATCTCTACTAGGCACTTTTGGCGTAGGAAAAGTTACAAAGGAAGCAACAACAAGCAACTAAAAACTATGAAAGTTATGCTATTACATAAAATATAATAATATAGTAAACAGGTGATGCCTTTTTTACTCCGTGGAGAGCAAAATAACAAATTTTCGAAATTACACAGTTATTACACAGTTAGTTTTTGCATATTTACACATTTTAAAATGTGACCTACTCTATCATGATTATAAAAGGCTCCATATTAAAATTTCAAATTAAAATTGCTTCATATCATAAGGATTACTCTGTCATATTATCTGCAGTCCCACAGTCTAATTAATGCTCGGTCGTGCTAATCCTGCCCAGTAAATTCGGCTAATTCTGGCTAATACCACATCAGGCATGACATCAGTTACAGGATTAAGTGTAAACAGTGGAGACAAACATGCGAAATTGACACTATTTTATGTTAGGGGCAGTCTTGGCTACATACATTTAAACTAATTATTGATAAGATAATATAAGATCACCAATTTATGCTATGTAGCATTGTTAAATAATAAATATATAATTATTCCTGGACATTTAACCCAACGCCATCTAGTCCTAAACTATGCAAAGTTTGTACTATGGAAACTAGATAACTGATAGACATACTTAAGTATACTTTTTTTGGAAGTACATACATATTATAGATATTAGAACACCCAGACAGTACAAAATTACAAATGAAAGTTTCACCATTGTGCACTATAATAACTTATGTGACTGCCTCGTTGGTATAGTGGTTGTATCTTTGATCGAGAGGTTTCGAGTTCGAATCCCGGGTGAGGACAAAAAATGTTATTGGGATTTTTTTGACAAAAATCTCAGTAACAGGCCTGAGTCTGGAAGTTGGCAGTGTTGGAACACCCCCCGTTCTTCAGAGAGTACGTAAAGCCTTGCGCCTGATCTCTCGCCGGTCGTGTAGATCTGCCGTCCCATCGGGTTATAAGGAATAGAGAGTGCACCTGTGTTCGCGCGTACTTGGGCACTATAATATTTCCTTTGCAGCTGGCTAGTCTCTGTTGAGATTGGCCAACTGAAATCAGTCAGAGGAGCTGTTAATTATGATGTATCATATTACGTAATAATCTCTTCAACCGTCTAATGAATGCTCAGATACACTAATCCATAGTTAGCCCAGTAAATTTGGCTAATTCGGCTAATTCTGGCTAATACCCCATCAGGCATGACATCGCTTACGAGATTAACGGCTAATATGTGCGAGTTAGGTCCAGAATTGTCCAATGTAAGCAATCATTCAGGATATAGTCGATTTGTGTTATCGCCGAAGACTTACAAATTGATGAAGTGTCTGAAAATAAGCATTACATATTTAATGTTAGAGATGTTCTTGGCTAATTAAACGTATTAATTGTTAAACGATCAGCAAGATTAAACTTTAGGGGCTTCTAAACTAGAGACAAAATTAAGAATCAATAATTTAAATATAATTTAGACTTATGCTGAGCCAAACCTTTTTCAAAGACAACAGTACACCAACCATTTTCCTCATAGTGTTGTAATTTACATTTTATTTTGTGTTCTTTGAAATATTTATTTTTCTTTCTTTCTTTCATAAATAAAATATATAAATAAAGCACACTTTAAATTTTATATACTTTATTCTTACCAGTTAGGTTGATTTCAAATAAATATGCATTTCTATGAATTTAACAAATTTATAATTATATAATTTTTTTTACTTGTAACTAAAATTGTATGGATATATCCATTTTACCTGCTGATATACCTAACGTTGTTTATTCTAGGCATGGTGGGTGTGATAACAATTTTCTCTTAAATCTTACGTGGCAGGGAACACAATCCCCTACTCTTGGGGTCTTTGGTTTTCTTTGTAACACATATTTGTGCAGGCGGCACCGCCCGCCCCCTGCTGGTTGCTTCATTAGCGAAATCTTCTCTAACCAAAACTGTTCGTCTCATTAATGCACTTCACGATAGAATGGATATTTCCACTGGCCATTGATGCCTGGTTCCTATAAAAATAAAACGAGTCGTTTTACTTACGGTCAGTACAATATCTTTTTAGGCGTAAGTCTAATGCGTATCTATAACAAACGTGGCGTAATATAAACACCAAAACTTGGTTCCGATTGGTTGATTAAAACCGCTTGTTAGAGCAAACGATTCGTATCTGTTATACTATGACGTTCCGTCGTTTATAAGAACCGGGCCTGAGTGAATTAACAAGGGTAACTGGGCGTGGTTAGTAAATAAGTAAATAAAAATGTGTCACAAGTATAACCGCGTGGAACAACTAGTTTAAGATGTGTTACAGCCAATTTACAAGCAGTAATCGAGACAAGGCCGGTCTTTTAATACAGAAACAAGCTATTCTCCTTTATTAACAGTGCCCACAAAAGGTAATTAAGTGGCGGAATAGTCTACTAGTAATTTTCTTAGTGCTTTTATTAAAGGTTCACAAAGAACCGTTTCGTTTGAGCTCTCCTTGTGAAGGTAATAACAAAGTGTCTTACTCAGCTGTCTTTGTGTGCGTGTTCTATTTTCGATTTTTTATACATGGCCAGTTCCTTACATCTCTAAGAACCATTTCCAATTTTGAATAATGAACATAATAGAATATTTTTTCTGCTGGCCGGTTACAAACATTCTAATATCTGTCATATTCCAGTTTTATGGGAATTGCAGTCTTTATATGCGTGTTTTTTTATTTTTTGCTGGCCAGTTACAAATCCTTGTGTTGAATTCATTCCAAATTTAAATATATGAACGCTATAAATAACAAATTTGTGACATTTTGTTTCATAAATGTCTAATGGAAGTACAATTGAAAATTAATTTAATGTAACGTTAGAAGGGTAAAACTTTTCAGTATAGTTTGGTGTAAACGTCAGAACGACAATATCGCTTTCCACAAGTTCGCTGACAGGTACAAATATCCGTGAGGGATATAAATCGATGGGTGTCTATGTCATCTCGCTGAAAATTCGATTACGGTGGTCGTGAGTGGAGCTCAATCAATAGTGAATAGGCTTAAGAGGAAATATTTCAAGAGGTATTCCTGATACGCGGCATTTGGGGGCATATTTTTACGTTTGATGCGACGAAAAAGTGGTGTATAGGTAAATATTGAAATGGTTAGTAGATGTAAAAGGAGATTTCAGTTCTAAGTTTAAAAGGGGCAAGAGTGAACGTATTTATATGTTTTTTTGATAAATATTTTTATATTAAAAAGTAATTAAATTATTATCAAAGATTACTTGGACTGATTCAACGTATCCAACGTTGAATCAGTCCAAGTAATCAAATTGTAAGGCCTATTTTAAACCTATTCTGAGCAATTTTACAATAGTAAACGGTACTATTTAGATTTATAGTTTTATTTGAACTACTATGCAGCTTTTAGTGGTAAAATAATTTTCAAAATCGATCCAGTAGTTTTCGTACATTACAAATATACATACAAAAACACAAAAGTTTCCTCTTTACAATATTTGTTTAGATGTATCGGAAAAATGTGAAAAATAATTTTAATACTTATTAATATATAAGATTTATATAATACGGTAAAAACCTTCGCTTATCATGTTCAAAGTCTATACCAATATTTGGTATTCAAATGATCACAATGAGATATGCCTAATCTATTTGAAGAGACGGTAAAACAAAAAGTAGGCCCAATTTGCTATCTGATGTTTGAGCATACGGGCGGTTAGGGTTCTCACTTTTATCAAATTTATTAGGCTTTAACAAGAGCTAAGGTATTTGTATTAAAAACACAAAATTTCGTTTCATTATACTAGTTTCTATTTAGAGAAAAACATATTTTGAATTTTCAAATCTCAATTTTTTTCAAATTCACATTATTTGTAAAATAAAAATGTGTATTTTTTTCCAAATTCTAGTTTCAAATTCCACTATATTTGTGTTTCCACTTAAATGTCTTTTTTTTCTTTAAATAGAAATGATGTACAATTTCATCAAGAAGCAACAATATCAAGTATAAGGTATAATTGTATAATTAGGATCATAAAAACGAAATTTTTTTAACAAATGCAGGTTTTGTTATACACGCTTAATTTCATATTTAACAGATTCTTCTTCGTTTTAAACAAATACATATGTGAAATCGCACTGTACTATCAGAAGTATTCCTTGTTGGATGGTTACATTCGATTAGACAATAACTGAAGGTGTTTTTCTTTACTTAAAAAGATGCATAATCAATGATCAATAAAGGACTGTTGGTAAATTAAGTTTATGTCAAAATCCATGTGAAAAAGTGTAAAAATAAATTAAGAATGACGTCCACGATAAATGCAATCAAGAGCGAACTTTTAATTAAAATTTCAAGATAGATATTAACTTTTTGTAGTGCTCTCAAATGACGGCACTCTTTGATAAAAACTATTTATGATTTTTACTACTCCCTGCGGTTTTACTCGTGTTAAATTCGGGGTCTATCGGTTAATAAAAATAACAGCTAATCCAGTTTATAGCCTATCTATATACGTTTTTTCAAAACCGTTCTGCCGTTGTGACGTTTATTTTACAGTAATACTACGTATCAAAGCTTTTTGAAAAGAGCAACTACTCGAGTTTCTTGCCGGTTCTTCTTGGTAGAGACAGCCTTCCGAATCGATGGTAAATAAAAAAAATATATATTTATTATGCAAATGTACATGACGTTCTAAAAGCGCCGCAACAGAGGCCAATTTGGAAAATAAACATTTTGACCTTGACTTTAACTTCTGATCCCGTTGCAACACCGGTATTAAAAGTAGCCTATATGTACTATAAATATACCAAGCTTTATCTTAATCGGTTGAAGAGTTTTTCGTGAAAAACGTAACAAAAATACATGCAAACATACATACATCCTCAAAAACTTTCGCATTTATAATATTATTAAGATAAATAGGTTGAGTAGAATAGGCTTGCTTGGAAAACTCACTCCATAAAATAAATTTAGAAAAATTTATGATAGTTTTTATTCACGGTTCATTGTCCGACTAGATAAGAGTGCCAAATTTCAACTGGATCCGTTGGCAAATATCCATGCAAAAACAAGGAAAAAGCTTGTAAAACTATAACAATTTTTTATCGGAAGCCATATTTGTAGTTGTACGTATAGAATATAAATGATACAAATGGGATAGGAAGATAGTTTTTGGAGGAAGAACGTGTTTAGTATTTCCTTGGGTTTGTTTTAAATTAAATACTTTTTAAAGGATTTTAAACCCAATACATTTGAAACATTGAAGACAACTGTCATCTCAGTCACCGGTGACCATGCTCGATGTAAAGTGCTCGACACGTCGGGTTAATAATAATGTAAAATAATGTAATAGACCGCGTTTAAAAACCTTCAAAAAGTATTTTATTTAATAAAGAACGTATTTAATAATTTGGTTTTCTTACCATAGCGGGGGTAACTTAAAAATGACTATTCATAAACACTTTGTAAAAAGTTTACGTGAATAAAAATATTCTCTATTCTATTCTATCTGTAAGTATATCATATGACGATTTAGGGCTTTTATGTGAAATTAATTCCTTATTTAGTTATTGCTACATTACACAAATTTACAAACAATTTATATTCATATCTATCGAATTTTGGAATGCTGTGACTGAATCAGGGATACTGACTTTTCTCAGTTTAAAAGAAAGAAGAAAGAAAGAAACATTTATTATTTTGATAACACTATAAATGTAGAGTACATATTTTACACTAAAATCAACTGAAGTAAATAAATATATTGTCTATAAACAATTTTCGAACGATTCTGTATATTATTCAGATGGTGTGGTAACCTTTTTGCTCCGAGCGCTGTTAATTCTATCGAAAATTCAAAGTTCTAGTCTCTGGAAGTTCGAACAATCAGGTTCTGACAACAAATTTTAAACTACAGATTATGTAATTTAACTTTTCCGTTGCTTTTCAGTGTTACTTGTGATATAATTATAGGTGGTAATCAGTAAATTAGAATTTAATTTCTATTAATTTAATTTTAATTAACCGACTTTCAAAACACAGGTTCTCAATTCAAACGAATTTTTTCATTACTTTGATATGTTTACGCATATCTGTGACATTTATGGGCCGATTTGAAAAAAAAATGCAGTCTCAAAAGTGCGTCAAACTCTGTGCAAAATCATGTTAAATTGGAAATAGGTAAAGACACTGACTTTAAACAGATTTCAAAAATAAATTAAGAGTTATTTTCTATCGCGATGTTGAAATATTTTCACCGCTAAACTTATATACAACTTCTAAAGATCAATCCTCGGGGCCTAACGGCTGGCCAGAGCTGTTTTTCGGGTTGGTCAAGGATCCTCCCTTTTTGTTGGAGGAATAATACCATCATCTAGCAAATCAAAATTATGGGAAATACTTTACTTCCCATAGCTTTGATGTTTATAACTGGCTAATATCACATTTTTTGTATTTTTTTTTTCAAATTTCAATTCACTGTCAATATCAAGTCAATTAAATAAAAAGTATAATTTATATTATTGTTATAAAAATAAAATAAAATCGATGCAAAAATCTCGAATCGCCAGCCCTATATTCAATTAGTATAATCGAATTAAACTGATCACGGGCTATGTTCGAATAATGTCCCTTTATCATTGGATCGGATCTTTTCACAAATTCCATTTAAATTAGTTCCATTTCGGTGTTCTTACTTGGAATTTGTTTTATTTTCTTTTCTAAGGCCGGTCACACACATGCTGAATTTTCAGAATCTGAAATAAGATTCTTAATGTAGAAAGGCCAGTATACCATACAATATCGGCTTGCTCCACACACATCTTGATTTTTTCAGATTCTGAATTTCTTAGATCGACCTGTAAGGATCTGAAATCAGATCCTGAATTCAAACAGACATTCAGCAGCCGACCTTATTGGCGCAGTGGTACAGCAATGGTATATTGCATCGGAGGGTGTGGGTTCGATCTCCACGAGCAGAAAATTATGATGTGATGAACATAGTAATTTTCTACTGTCTGGGTGTTAATTTATATATAGTATGTATGTATTTACAAAAGACCTCTGCATCAATAAATTCATTCTAAGACCATTTTAGGTTAAACTACATCACCTATTTTTAAAGACATGTGACTTTTTCTTAGCTATTTTATGCTACAAAAATAGCTCACAGAACTAAATAATTCGATTATAAACACGTGATTCGTAAAAGGGGATTTTCAGGTTACGTTTTATTCCTAACGAACGGAACGAAGTATCACATATAGGATAAAATAGACTTAGTATAAATCCAAGTCTGTAATAATTTTTTGACATCATATTCACATTTTTAAATATATTTTTCATAAATAACGGTTAAAACTCTAATATCCTCTAGCAATAAATTCTAATCTAAGACCAAGTTACGCCACAATTTTTTAAATCGTATACTTTAAACCCGGCCATTTTATACTACGAAAATAGCGCAAAGAACTAAATAATTCGATTATGAACACGTGATACGTGAAAGGGGATTTTCAGCGTTCGTTTTATTCATAAATGGAGCACTACGTATAGGATAAAATATTCCCAAGTATATTTTTTATTTCCATTGAAAGGATTCAGGGCGGAAACCGTTGAGTTTCTAGACATGTATATTATGAATACCGTTTGCTAAATGAAACTCTTTAAGTTATAGAAGTGTATTTAATACATCTTTATACATTTAATTGTTGTCTAAGAGCTATAGAGAATATTAATTAAAATTTCATATATAATTATTTAGACGAAGGAGCAAATACAAATAAGTAATTTATGAATAGAATTCTGAAACAAATCTTCAAAGGAAGATAAGATTGCCACGAAAAGTTCTTGTATTTCTTTTTATTGAATACGTAATTTTTGTACAAAATTTATTAATTCGTTCAAAGAGTTTTCGTAGCAATGTATTGATAAATTCTTATATTTGTTGCAACTACATGACAAACAATTGTAAATGCAATGTAATGTGAAATATCATTCATTCATTCAACTAATCTTTTCCGCAATATATATTACTAGCCGCGCCCCGCAGTTTCACCCGCGTGACGTCTGATCCCGTGGCAACTCCGGGATTAAAAGTAGCCTATATGTTATTCTGAACCCTTACCTGTATGTATACCAAGTTTCATCATAATCGGTGCAGTAGTTTTTGCGTGAAAGAGTAACAAACATCCATACATCCATACTTACAAACTTTCGCCTTTATAATAGTAGTAGGATCTTATGATTAAAAAATTGTATCAGCGTTGAATCTAATACAATCAGTATCTGCAAATTTGAATTGATGATTGAAAAGCGTCCTAATGATCGTAAGTCCATGTATGGCGTCGTATTTCATACAATTACTTAATGCAAAACAGATAATTTATTCAAATATTCAAAGAATTCTGTTTGGAACTATTCGATACAAAAAAATGTGAACAATATGTATAACTAGCTTTCGGCCCGCGACTTTGCACGCGTTGACTAT
>LQNK01000609.1:48755-81687 GCA_001586405.1 Phoebis sennae
GAGAAAGAACGCATGAAGATGTAGATAACAAATATAGACTACATTTTACATATACCTACATTTGTTACGTACTCTTGTTAAAACACTCCTATAAGAGTTTGAGACCTATTACCCAATCTTAAGGACCTACTGATAGGCTCTATTCCTAGCGGATGGTAGCACTTATTGTCAGGGAGTAAGTACGATTATATTGGGATCTACTTCGTATCTCATATTATACGAGAGTCATTGTTACTTAAGATTGGTTGTAATGGTCCATTAAAAGTATTATTAAATTTAAAAAGTTAACATTATAACTTCAAAAATAATTTCAGCCTTAATTGTTTCATTGACTGTTTCTTTTTAAATACAAATATAACAAAATATTCATGTAATATACTAGCTGATCCGCGCGGATTCGACCCCGTAACTTGATGTTATGTATAGCCTATAAACTATAGCCTATGTTGCTCTTGGATAATGTAGCTTTCTAATAGTAAATCAAATGACGTTTCAATAGTTTTTGAGCCTATTTATTACAACCAACCAAACAAACGTCATTATTTTTATAATATTAGTGTAGATAATTTTCACACTTATGAAAATACTTAAAAATGTGATTTGGATTGCATACGATATTCCCGTAGATATTTCGCAGCGGGATCCTAGACTAATATTTTTCAATATTTTTAATGAGAAATGAATGATACATTATAGTTCCTTTCAAGTTAAATATAGTATTTAAATAGAATTTCCTATATAAGAATACTAAAAATAATTTCTACACGTGTAGATGGTGGGATGGTACGACATATAAAACCTCCCCGACATTTGTAAGGCAGATTATAGGGCCACAATGCTATTGTGGGCACACTTTTATATAACGGTATATGAATATATTCTATTGAAATATGAGTATAAAAGAGTGATCAAGTGATATATTCTTGTGAATAAAACGTATTTTTAGAATTGATGAATTTGTTTATTTTGTTGACGATGATAATATAGTATTGTTACTCGTATCAAAATAGTATATGAAAGTTTATATCCATCGTATATCCATCTAATATTATCGTAAATTTTATATTACGTCCAATAATGTTGTTATGATATAAAGAAGACTCATAGGATGGATCTGGTGTATTTTCTTTTCCTTAGTCATAAATTGATAAATTATTATTATTTTTGATTTCCAATTTTCGGCTTAATCACGTGTGCAGAGAAACCAAAATATCGACTGGCATACATACTATTTCCATGACTTATTCTAACTTGAATAATGTAAAATAACTTGTGCAGACTTTATTGTTCTAGAAATAAAGTTCTTTAAAACCTATCTCTATAAATGACAATCTACCTTTTTTATCGCGTGACATTTAAAAATATGCTTAACAATGTTAACTCTATTTCTCTAGAAATAGGAATTAAGTTTTCTTCTTTCTTGAAATCAGAAAAGTTATTAAAGACCTCAACGTTTATTAGCTCAATAAAAGTTATTGTTTCAAATAACTGTTTCATTCTAGAAGTTATTTTATAATTACGTTCATTGCATTGTATAGAATATAGAACAGGGGTCACCATTACTTTTATTTTAGGTCCGCTTAAAAAAATAACATGAACATTGAGGTCCGGAAAGGAATAGCTAACTGAACTATTTAAATATGTACATACAATTTCAATGAGTAACGCGGGAAATAACAAATTATTTGCTCGAGTTATATGTGTAAAATATTTGGAATGGTTTTTACACGGTCCGCATAATATTTGCTTGCAGCCCACCATTTGGTGGCCCCTGCTATAGAGGTTTCGTTGCCTTTAACATTTAAAATAAAAATTAAAAAATCATTTTTTTAAACACAAGAATCGTAAAGCATTTTAAACTACGGAGATTGAACCATAGAATTTATACACTACTTTAGTATATCGCTTTTAATCGGAATCTTAAACACACAGCTTTTTAAACCACGAGGCATTTAAAATCTCTTTAGTTTGTCTAGAAATAAAAACCACTAAAAGTATACTCAAATACAAAAATACCATACAGGGTGGAATTTTGTAAAGTCACTTTGGAGGAAATTTTCTATAACTAGTATTAGAGTATACTAGAGATTTAACTCCAAGAAAACAGTCCTTTATTTTCGACAAAAAAGAAAACTGCATTCAAAGATTTTCGAAAAGTCACGTGCTTCACCTGGGAATCGAACCCAATAAAATCGATGAATTTACACTTTACGTTTATTGCATCAGTCGATAGAGCCATAAGGATGAAATATCTGTAACAAAATTGAAAAATGAAATGAAAAAAAGTCATCATTATATTTAAAATACACACTATATAACATCTAAGAAAATTCTAAAAACCTTTTCTGAAGTTTTTGAAAATCTTTAAATGCAGTTTTATTCTCAGTGAAAAATAAAGTAAAGTTTTCTCTCAGAAAATTGTCCTATTTACAGTATTAGGAGTGCTTTTCCTCGTGGCATTACACCCACCCTGTGTATACTCACAGTACTTAAGCTCACTCTTAAGTATCGGAATCTAAAACCGTACACGGCTGAACTACTCGAGCACTGTGTACGAAATACACAAAAGTACGAGTGCGAATTACGGTTCCGTAGGTTTTTTAATTTGTTTGATACTTGATTATCATGTTATAGATGAATAACTGAGCTAGACCTGGCGTTGTAAAGTATAAATTTTATATCACACTCGCGGCTATATTCATATAAAAATCGCCTATTTTGCCCCCCTTATCTTCATTACCCCCCCTTTCCACAGATTTCACTCATCTTTGATCTCGTTACCTTTTGTCTAAACTATTTGTCTGTGAAATCAAATCAAGATCGGATAAACGATACTCAAGTTATCGTCGGACAAAGTTTTTATACTTACATACAAACATACAATCGCCCGGCCATCTCGACTCTGAAACTTCGCTTCGCTCGGGCAATGCATGCAGTATTTCTTATATGAATATGATGACCCTGTATCTTAATTACATTATCATATTAATCGAAGTCTTGGCATCAAGTTTTCTTGTCCATTTTCTTGTGAAACTTACAATTACTAATCCAATCCAAATATGAAAGCATATATTTTATTAAGAAACAATGTCGTCATTTATTTTTTTTATTTTGTTAATTTATTATTATACAATTCCGTTATCAAACAATTCATGGTTGGTCTTTAGCCTGTGCTACAAATCCCCTTAAAAGTAAAAAAGTAAAATTGAATCCATATTTTCTACCCATATATACTTTCAAAATGTACCTTTAACCACATAATCTTGCAGAACCCCAAACGTTATACAGCATGTAGCTGAAAGTAATTTGTGCTGAAACCGCTGAAAAAGCCGGATATTAAAGTCTGATGGAGCAACAACTACAAATAACCTAACAACTTTGATTGCTAACAATTACTTTTGGAAGCTTTCTGAACGTGAATTAAAGCGAGGTTATGGTGTAAATTGCTTTTCATACATTTTTAGTCCCTTCTTTGGTTTGTTCCAACGCCTTAGCGCTTCGGGCTACAACTTTTTAAAATTTTTATAAAAAGATAAAGTTATCGTGTAAATTATAAATCACTAGCTGATCCGCGCGGCTTCTCTTTCGTAGCATAATGTTTTATATATAGCCTATAAAATATAGCCTATGTTGCTCGTGGATAATGTAGCTTTCGAATAGTGAATTTTTAAAATCGGTTCAATAGTTTTTGAGCCTATTCATTACAACCACACTAACAAAGTTCAACCCTTCAACATTTTTTCAAAATTTCACATTAGTATAACTTATACCATAAATTATACAACTGTAACATAACATAACAAAATAACAATAACAAACTAACAAAATTGTATGATACAATCAAATACATAGGTCTTAGTTATATTCAAATCTAAGCTAACAGACTGGACAGTCGAATGAATAAAGCCGATATTCAAAGCACCCTATAGTTTGTATGCATGTGTGGCTATTGTAATCTATTCATTTTCAAATTGAATAGAGGTTTCATTTGCAGATCCACACGTGCATGCTATTTTCTATTGATATTGAAAAGTTGAAAAATCAATATGTTTGAAAAACAAATGCAAATCGAAACTAGCCTTTGCCTGAGGCTTTGCTCAAGTAAATTCTAAGAAAATATTACGTTACGTTTTTGGAATAAAATGTATTTTAACTATTACTTGGGAGAGGTAATTTATATTCTAACTAGCTTTCCGCCCGCGGCTTCGCACGCGTGGGCCACTAATTTCTGTACTTTTTAGAGGCGCACAACAAAAGTTTAAGAAATTATGGTTAAAGGACCGCTTATATATGCGCATGTCTATAGCTTTTTTATAATTTTCTATGGAAATAGGTTTGACCAAAATCTCACAGTACGCGCGCCTCTTCTAAATACAGAAAATTGTAGCCCACGCGAGCGTAGCTGCGGGCGGAGATTTGTTATTTTTTTAAGGTTTTAGAGCATTAATTGAGTGTTTTAACGTCTTAATCTATACGTTAAGAGTATAAAAAAGCATGTTCGCAACTCAACTAAAATCTCACATTGTCACGTGGTATAACATTTTCACGACTTTAGAAGCATATATCTCAAAAAATATTTATTTTAGCAAAAAACGCATTTAGAAACCTTTATTTCATTTTCAAAGACCTATCCAACGACACCTCATTTAATTATCTATTCGTGAATTTATTTTTATACCCTCCGTTTACATGTATGGAAAGCCACCCCTAAAAATATATTTTTTAATTAAAATGTAGCCTATAAGTTGCACCTAATATTGGTCTATCAGCATGTGAAATTTTATCAAAATCTGCCCAGTGGTTATTACGTGATTGACGCACATACAAACAGATAAACAGATAAACAGACAAACAGACAAACAGACAAACAGAAAAAAAAATTTAACCATGGTTATGGTATCTATAGAACATACATATTGCATACCATTTACTCTTTTTGAAAAATATTCAATGTACAGAAATGGTTCGGTTACTGTTTTATTATATGTATAGATGTAAAATAATATTTATTTATTTCTAAGTATCACATGCCATTACAGGTTATTTACTTAATGCGACAATTACTTAAAAGCTAATAATTATGCCTAGGTGGTAATTATACTATTTTAGAGTAACATGCAATAAATATATGTTGAATATATTATGTATTTAAATGAGTATAATAATAATAACTATGGTATTTTGTTGATTATTCAAATCATTTTATTCCCAAAAAAATTTATATTTCGTCTAGTCTTTTGAACCAGAAAAATGCGATAAAATATTTTACACTGAACGAGTTGTGGACAAAATTATAACAAAATAAATATTGAAGAATTGACTACACGGTTTTCCTTCTATACCCCCATATAGCGGCCATAAATTCTGCCGCAGTCCGTAATATCAGCTTTTATGAAACATTAGAAAAATGGCAACATGCCGATACGCTATTCTCGTATTTTTCTTCATAAAACACTAATATTTGTTTGTGAATATCTGTTTATCGTAACTTCAAAGAAAAACAAGTTTATCATGAAATATTTAAAAGAAAATTTGACGTAGGCATCTTTGGACCTCAAAACTCGTTCCTGGATGTACTTCATTTATAGACAAAAAACCTTTATATTTTTTAATTTACTTGTCTTAAACAACGATCTCACATTACAGAATTTTCCAATCTTCTACTGTTATTTTAATAAAAATAAAGCATTGTTCGTTTCACTAAAACACAAGAATCAATGACCGATTTGGCTAATTTTGATTTTAAAATGTTTATGAAAGTTTTAGAATGTTTAAAAGGTGAGAAAGTATATAGGAATTATATGGAGAAAAAAAAATCTCAAACAAATAAATTGTATCCATCCAATAAGTCACGTTCAAAACCGGTGCTACAATGTTCACCGGGGCAGCTAGTAAAATATCTATTTTGTCGGTTATCTAACACAATTCCCTCTAATTTCAAACTAAATCGGATAGAACATAACGAAACATACTTTCATACAGATTTTAAAACAATGTTTAATAAAATGTTCTTCTATCACTGGTCATAACGATATATAAAATCTATACGCAAGTTACATACGTCATACTATGTAAATGTATGCATGTGCTTTTAAATTTAATTAAGCGAACCGAGAGCTAGGACACGAGAGAATATAGGGATATTAATAGATATCCATTGACGGATAATATCGAAATTTCATCCGATATGCAGGGATAAATTCAATTAGCGTGAAGAGTGGCACTGTATGAAATATTCATAATTTTACAGAGATCGCAAAAAAAACATTCCTGGACATTTAGCACAACGCTATCTAGTCCTAAACTAAGCAAAGCTTATGCTATGGATACTAGATAACTGATAGACATACTTAAACATACTTTTTTTTGTGAATACATACATACTATAGATAAATTGACACCCAGACAGTAGAAAATTACAATGTTAATCACATCATAATTGTCTGCTCGTGGGGATCGAACCCACACCCTCCGGCGCAATAGACCATTGCTGAACCACTGCGCCAAGCGGGTCGTCATGAATGTCAGGTGTTTATTTTTTACAAACTACGTCAGGTGACCTTTGCACCGTGCACCGTGCGAGTTCCTTTTGTAGATCCCGGGGCCTCCGATTTTTAGCGCAGAAGAAGGTCAACGTGAGGTTTGAGTTAGTAGGAGTCTGACATAATCTAACTGCTTCCCCCGACGCAGCGGGGTTGTACTATTATTTTGGTTCGTACAGAATTATCACTTTTTTGCAATGCATTACAATGCAATACTTTTACCTGAATTTCACTTTACCTTTTCTCCACATTTACGAGTTATTACACAATTTTGTCACATTTTAATCCGCATCTAATGCTCAAATCAGGCCGCTGAATTACAGTGCAATACTTTTACCTTTATTTTCACTTTACCTATACTTCACATTTAGGAGTTATTACACAATTTTGTCACGTTTTGATCTACATCTATTATAAAATGCAATACTTTTACCTGTATTTTCGCTTTACCTATTCATCACACTTACGAGTTATTACACAATTTTGTCACATTTTGATCCGCATCTAATGCTCAAATCAGGCAGCTGGTTTATAATGCAATACTTTTACCTGTATTTTCACTTTACCTATTCTTCACATTTAGGAGTTATTACACAATTTTGTCACATTTTGATCCGCATCTAATGCTCAAATCAGGCCGTAGTACTCGAATGGAGTGCCTTTGAGCTGACAAAGGCGAGCACTTAATGCAGTAACTATGCTAACGAACTCCACAATAGGGTGAGCAATAATGTATGGAAAGTTATGATAAACTAGCGTTTTCCCACAGTTTTGCATGGCATAAATCGTAGTCTATGCGTTGAGGAATATATATGTGAAATTTCATCCAAATTCGTTCAGTAATTCTTGCGAGAAAGAGTAACAAGCTAAAGACGCTACTAAGATATAGACGCTACGAAGGTACTAAGATATACATCCATCCCAATGATAAAATGTTATAATGTAACATATCTATAACATGCATACAATATCTTGTTATACCTTTTATGTATTCTTTCTAGAACTAATTCCAAAATATTTTGAGCACTAGTATTTAATTATGTCCACATATTGTTTTCATCACCCTATATAATTTTACTGATTGGCAATCTGAATTATTTTTTACGTAGCGTAGTTAATTACAAAATGAATATTATATGTGCAATTATAACGGTTTTGTTCACCGCATTGGATAAACCAATACAGACCTTTGAATTATGCTGTTAATGAAAGTTTAATTGTTTGAGTTTAATTAAATAACTAGTGGCTCGCTCCTAGCTAGACTACTGTATGAATCAACCAACCAATCAATCAACCTTTCAATTCATTCGATACTACTGAATTGGGTAATTTTTTTATTCAATTTTTTTCTTAATCTATACTATTTGAGTACAAAATTTTATGAAGATTAAATAAATCACACTCCAGATATCCTCAGACAAACATTCAAATAAATGTGTACCAAAATTTGGATGTTTAGAAGTTCGGATGTTTGTGTTTCAATAACGCCAAAACTGATGAATTTTGATGAATTTTACATAAAGATCTTTATATGAAATTTCATTAAAATAATAAATATTTTTATTGATATGAAAAATAACGACAGCGATTCCACTGGCTGAAGCAGAAGTTTTATGAAAAAAAGAGCCAAATTACATTATAATAATCGCATTAAATATGGAAACCTTTAATTTGGTGGATAAAAAACCTTTTTCGACCCTTAATCACAAAAGGGGATTATAAAACTCGGCCAAGCTATTTCGGGCATTCTGAATTAAAACCTTATGTACCCTCATTTTGAAGTCAATAAAATATTCACGTGAATCGTGCTAAAACTCTTCTTATCTTAAATGTTACTGAAGCTATTAATATTTAATTAGTAAAAATATTAAATACGTCTAATTCTATTTAATTATTCTATTAACTAGAGTGGTTTGGGATTTCACCTGCGTAATAACGTTATAGTAGAAGCCTATAACATTCACAACAAACCTATCTTATAATCAGATAATTATTTTCAAATCGATGCAGTAGTTGAAAAAATAGCGCGTTGTAACAAACTTTTAAGCTTTATAATAATACTGGCGATCCACCCCGGCCTCGAACGTATGAATGGCTATTGTATGTATACAGACATTTATAAAAAAAACAAACATACAAATAGTATACTACAGTACATATACAATGGGTGCCTTTATCGCTTTTGACGTGCTATATTATGCATGTTATATACATATTATAAATCTCTTTTTAATCAGTAAAAAACCACATCAAAATCCTTTGGGTAGTTTAAACGATTTAAGAATATAATTATAGCCAATGATATTATATAACTATAGATATGTTACTAGCCCGATAATTTTGAGATTGCAAACGGATAATAAAAAAAAAATATATTATTATGTAAATGTATATGACGTTCTAAAAGCGCCTCGAAAGAAGCCAATTTGGAAAATAAACGTTTTGACTTTGACTTTAACTTTGGATACATGTATGTCCAAACTCCCTTGGTTACGTAACGATTGTTGACAGAACTTCACATAGCAACAGTGGCTTGGTTCCAAC
This sequence comes from Phoebis sennae, assembly GCA_001586405.1. Taxonomy (NCBI): domain Eukaryota; kingdom Metazoa; phylum Arthropoda; class Insecta; order Lepidoptera; family Pieridae; genus Phoebis; species Phoebis sennae. The sequence goes on from LQNK01000609.1 coordinate 57,842, forward strand.
TGAAAGCTATAAAATGCACGAACTATTAGGAAAATAAAAATAAAGCATAAAATATATTATATCATAGGTAAAACACAGACATTTAAAGATTAAAAATTTAAATTTTCAAATAAATTTATTATAATTTTAAATTTCATGATTTCTATGTGTGTCAACTATGAAGTGATTGTCAAAAGATCGCATTTTTTCACGGTGTTTTGTATGCATATAACATATCTATACATTATAATATGTCATTGATTATACCTATATAATATTGTAATTATTAAAGTTATATGTAGTAATTATAGAATTTTAATTTGATGTAAGTATATAAAACTCGGCCAAGCTATTTTCGGTATTCAGTCGGGATTAAAACCTAATGTACCCTCGTTTTGAAGTCATTAAAATATTCAAAGGCATCGGACTATAACTTCCTCTTGTTATCCATAAAAGTTAGTTTATTCATTTTAAATTAGTTGAACGACTGATTTTATATCGTTACTTTTGGAATTGCAAAAGTATATCCTTGTGTTTATTTATTAAGATTTTCTTGAGTTTAACGCGAGTTTTTTTCATATTAATTATAATAAGCTGATTACCGTACTAAACGGATTTAAAATAATATGCCCCTAATAGGGAATTTGTCCCTAGGAATTTCATGAAAACCCTGATATCCTCATTTTCCTGCATTATATTGCCTCTATTTAAAAATATAGTTAATTACTACCGCTTTTCCAGATATCTGAGCACTTTTACTGGACATTTAACATAACGCCATCTAGTCCCAAACTAAGCAAAGCTTGTACTATGGAAACTAGATAACTGATAGACATACTTAAACATACTTTTTTTTGTAAATACATACATACTATACATAAATTAACACCCAGACAGAAAATTACAATGTTCACCACATCACAATTTTCTGCTCGTGAGGATCGAACCCACACCCTCCGGCGCAATAGACCATTGCTGTCCACTGCGCCTATCGGGTCGTCTTGCTATTCTGATGAAGATAATATTCTTTCTTTGCTTTTAACAACAAAAAAACACAAGCCACTGACCTTTACGCAGAATTGTTTATTTTACTCACGCCATCATTTTCCCGCAATAAAGTTATTTTTAACGGTTTCTTTCAAAGGTCCTTCCACTCGAGAGCACTTAGCGCTCCTAACCTCTGGATCCTTGTAAAAATAATCAAGTTCTTTGTAACTGTACGGAAATTATAAATGACCTCATTAATTTCAATGAGCTTTATCAATATTATTTTTATATGTTGGCAAAAATTTAATAGGGTTTTTGAGACTTGCAAAGTGTTGAGGTTGTTTTTAATCATTACTAGCTGATCTGCGCGGCTTCGCTACTGTAGAATAATGTTATATATAGTGTTAGTAACATTTGCTTACAGTAACTGAAATGTCAATGTCATGATAGTATAAAACAGTGGTGCCATCTATATAATTGATTATTGAGTGTTATTTTGTATTTAGTCTTGAATGTTTAAGTATTAAATGTATTAGTCAACTTTGTTTAATATCTAATATTGTTATTAATTATTATTGGAAATAGACATTAAGTAAACCAAACGAAATGTATCTATTTTATGATATTGTCATTTACCCTCTCTTGAATGGTGTGTCATTGACTATTATAAAATGGGTTGTAAGTATTGTATTCGGCTCAGACTGTTACGAAACATTGGATAATAAACATGTCCGTGCAAGTGATGTGTATCATTGGAAATAATTCCCAACAATAGCCTATAAAATATAGCCTACGTTACTCATGCATAATGTAGCTTCCAAATGGTGAAGGAATTTTCAAATAAACAAATAAAACAATCAAATATTTCCTTCTTTATAATATTAGTATAGATTTGCCATGTAATATTAGCTAGATTTATAAGCTACAGGCTTTTTATTCATATAAAAATGTTATTAACGGTCGATTTTAATAATCTATTCTAATCGAAAACACGTAATCTAGCTATCTAAATTATTTTAAAATTGGAATCCTACAATATCCCTGATGAACATAGGCTATATAGGACAATGCTACGCGAGCAAAGCCGCACGGTACAGCTAGCTTTCTACCATAATTTCTTTCTTCTCAAAATTTTATCACCTTTTATTGCACTTAACCTTTGGGTTCTCCTAAAAATAATTAAGTTATTTGTAATTTCATGAAAATTATGAATGGCCTCGTTAATTTCAATGAAGAATATTTGAGGGTTGTTGACTTTTACCAATATTTACGGTGTTGGCGAAATTACTTTGAGGGTTACAAAATGTTGAGCTTGGCTTTTTCATTATGAATATTGATTTGGCTTCGGATATTTATGGAAACAAGCAGCTTCGCTTCGCTCCTATAGCATAATGTAATATAACTTTATATGTGTTACTTGGATAGATTGTGTGAAAATTGTGTGGCTTTGCACTGGTCAAGAACCTCAGAATTAGAACCTTATTATTCTATGTCAAGAACACATTTTTAATCAATAATTTCTGAAGTTATTATGACAGAAATCATTGCTTTAGAAGACATGTCCTATACCATTTCGTCGATGGTTTATCTTACAGATAAAGATTCTAATCGGACCACTTGGGATTAGCGCGGTCAAAAAAACAAACTTATCCGTTATTATCATTGTTGAAGTATAGTCTACGTAAGTGTAAGTGTATATCTACTTGAATTTTCAATGTATGAAATTTATGAAGTGCAAAATTTAAGTGTGTTAAACAAAGTTTTAATTAGAAGTGCAGATATTCGTTTATTATTAAAATACCAATAGAACATTGTACCAATTTTTATTAAAATATTATTTGTTCCGACAGCCATCGACAGCTATTGTAAAATTTAACAGTATATCAATGTACTGCAAACAGCATGCATATTTCACGACCGTTTCACCGACCAATATTATATTTTATTCATATCCTGCTCCCGGTTGTTAATCCGTTGTTCGATGATAATACGTACGGTTTGCAAATAAATTAAGAGTTGAGTTTTATAAAAATAACTAGCGATCCTCCCCGGCTTCGCGCGGGTGCAATGCTGATACTAAATACACTACAGAAAAACTGTGAACGTTGTATATAAAAATTAGTATAATATTTTGATAAATTTCATAAGGCCTTGTGACTTTGTTTTATACTATGTAGTGATAAGTATAAAATATTTTATTTCTGGCTTGATTGACTGTTGCATATAATACAATACAATTTTAAATGGTACTGTAAACTAATAATTATTATAGAGCTTTATGTTTGTAATGGTTTCGCACAAAGACTACTGAACAGATTTCAAATGTTTTTTCAACATCAGAAAGCTCCATCTTCAATGACTGACATAGGTATGATATATAACATTATGCTACGGGAGTGAGGCCGGGTGTAACAGTTAGCCTAAAATGAAAACAAGTAAATGTATAACTTAGTAACCGAGACAGAAAAATAATCATATTTTAATGTCTACATAGAAGGTAGTAAATAATGTAGTTTAGAGAATTTAAAAAATCCTTTCATGTTTTATTTATTCCACAACTACAATAAAACTAAAGACGTAATAAATCAAAGCATGAATTGTGAAGGTTAGTGGAGAATTGAGGTCAAGACAATGGCGTCTTTATCACGGTTGATCGAAGTGTTAGCGAGCACTAAACACACTATGACGCAAAAAACATTCTTGTTTACTTCTGTGTATATTTTTTACAGTGCAACCGTTACTAAATTACCTGGAAACAAAAAAAATACATTATATAGCTAAATTCATCTACGGAGACGCGCCCCACTATTCTTCTTAATCGTTGAGAAGCTCGCACCGGTTTAAGTTCCACCCCCCAGCAGAAGATCGGCGTGAAGCAGTATTGCACTGTGTTTCGTACGGTGAGCGGGTGCCCGTATACCTGTATTCCTCTCTCGATCTGTCCTACTCCTCTCCCAACTTCCTATGATTAATCCTCTCCTTATCCCCTCCCCTTCCTTCAAGATGGCAAGGCATATCAACACTTTGATGTTGAAGATGGCACTATCTATACCTAGGCACATGTCACATACATAGACACAGAAAATTGTTAAACGGATATCACACTGGCCTTGGAGTCTTCCGATATAACCCGAGTTCTGGTGTCGGTGAACTGTGCCAATGTGTGTGTTGCTTGAGCACAGTTTGTAGGGAGTCAGCCTTCTATACCTATCTATTTTGTGTCGAAATCCTACCCACTTCGTATTGAATATTACGCAAAAATACAACCGTGATTTAGTTCCATTGCTAACCGTACATAATATTAATAACATATATCCGGGGTGATTCAGTGAACAAGGCGTGTATGAAATGCGGACATGCTATCTTAATTATCTCTATATTATTAATTATTTAATTACTCCGACCTGCCCATACTTCATTCTGGTTACAAAAGTAACCAGTATAAGTTGACTTAGGTTCATTAATGTTTTTTTTTTGTTTAGAACACAGAACTCGAAATTAAATCTCTACTCTCTCATATACATACATGGACAATGTTGCCTTCAGTTCTAATTGAACAGCTCCAAATTTTATCTGATGGAAAGTTTGCATCCATCGGCCATAGTGTCAAATCCAATCAGATAAAACTGCATCAGTTTGGCTTGGCCGTGAATAGTATGCTTAATAGAAATACAAAACGAAAGAACTAATTAATAAATTTTTGTATGTTTTCAATTTAAGTTTGTCCAAATTATTTAACTTTAAACTTCCAACACAGGCTTTTTAAAGCTTAGGATAACACTTTCTTTACGTGAAGATAATGATAAATTATTAATTTTATTATACTAATATGATCCGTCCTGGCTTCGTATATCTACACCACCCACCTTTAAGATGGGTGGTTAAACAATACGTAGGTGAGAAGCCCTCCTAAAATTTTAAAATGAAGGTAGTGTTCAAAATTCATTTTTCTAGCTTCAATAGCCAAAGCTTTGAGTATGAATCACTCAGAAAGGGCTTTTATACGATTTTTCCAGTAAAACATATTCGTTGAAGCGATTTTCGACATCCCGTTCTGCATAAATACAGATAGGGGATACAATTTACATTCTATTTGCATAATAATACCTTACACTGCATAAACATAGAGGTTTCACAGCTGCATATGAAGCCTTTAACGTATGGTCTTTAAATTAATCTTTATTAACGTGCAATGTGGTTTTACTTGGGCTTAGTTTATTTTTTTATTAAAGAAAAAGATAGAAAAAATTGTCACTCTGGTCTACGATGATGTACGAAACCGGTCATGTTTAAATATATAGTGTAAAAAGTGTTAATATAGTAGAATTGAAGGCATAAAAATGTTTTTCTTTTAAATAAAAGTAAATAAATGAATATATAAAAGTAATATGGAATACCATCAAGAAGTATCAATACAAAGTATAAAGTATTCCTTAGATAATTCGTATATTTGTTATGCGTAGCCTCTGGTGTCATGCGTTGACACCAAAGACACCAGAAGTATACGCGTAGCTTCAAAAGTATACACGTAGCACCAGATGACTATGCGTAGCACCGGAGGATATGCATTGCACTGGGTGTGTATGCTGTTAGTAATATTTATTTAAAGGAATTTTAATTTTTCAATTTTTAAACGCTTTAGATATATTACCGTAGAAGTAATACTCATTTCATGTTGCAATTAGTTTGGGTTCTTATCTTTGCTTTCAAATGTCAACTGTCAATTGCCAAAGTTATAAAAGATAGCTGCATTCAGTATTTGCATTCATTTGTAACAGTTCCGTCTTGGTGCTAAATAAAATGGTCCGCAATGACTAGCGGTGATTTGTGATCAAATGATTAGATCTATTGGCCAGTTGTGTATACTCACAATACATTTCTATAACGAACAACATACTTACAATACGTAGTACTTTAAATCTTGGCGTAGCACAGAACTTCTACGCGTAGCACATAATGTTTATGCGTAGTACATGATGTCTATGCGTAGCATTGAATGTCTATGTGTAGCCTTTGAAGTTTACGCGTAGCAAGTTATGTTTATAGTATTATATTACTTTGATTATAGATTATAGATATTATATTACTTTGATAGTTTAAGTATTTCTTCATTTTAAATATGAATATAACAATTGTGAAAAGCGAATGTAAACTAAATCAAGCCCCGGTGATCGATTCAACTGAGCCGTGATGAGTTAATTTTATGCTGATTAAACATGGGAGAATGTAGGCCAGTTAATTGTGATACGGGGGATCGATCGTTACACGGGGGTTTGTGGCTTCAAATAGAAATGTTTACACTTGTTTTATCCTGCGGGTTTATGCCGTTTTAATAGGCTTTAGGCTAATGATATAGAGTTGAAGAGTATGTCTGTTTGAACGCGCTAATCCCGGGAACTATTAGACCGATGCAAAAAAAGAATTTTTGTGTTAGATCATTCACAGATAAGGCTATATGCTATAATGATTTCAATAAATAACACGGAAATAGTATTTCATAAGATGTTAAATCTCCAAATTTTGAATTGATACTTAATTTTAAAACATAGTTAACTAGATATAAGGGCGTTATGTTGTTTCAAATATAATTTTATTCACTTGTTTTTCTGAGCGGCTTGTTCCTTAATGGTGAAACTGATAGACATACATTTAAAAAAATATATATTTTTTGTAAATACATACATACTATAAATAGAAAAGACACAGGCAATAGAAAAAAAGAATGATAAACATTCTTTTAACACATCATAATTTTCTACTTGTGGGGATCGAACCCACACCCTTCGCCGATACATCCACTGCGCCAATCGGGTCGACAAACGTAAATAGTTTGGAATTTAATACACAACGACTCATCGTTATATCATGGAATTTAAAACACATAGTTTCACATTGTGTCTATAAACTGGTAACTGCCCGATCTATTTCACCCCATGTTTATTTTTTTCGACCTAATTTTTGATTTCGAACATTAATGAATAATATTGTGCTTCGGTTCAAGTTTTAGTCTTTAAACTCTACCCTTGATAACTATTAATATCTGTTTATGGAAACGTACAAAGTTACTTTATATAGATAGATTTATAATTTTAAATTACCACCGTTTGATTGATTTCTTTACACTAAAAGTTTATAAAGCAAAAAGTGTATAAAGCAAAGTTTGTGTATATCAGCTGTATATATCAATGTTTGCTTAGGTCTTTAAAACTACACAACAGATTTTGATGCGGTTTTTTATAATAGATAGAGTGAATGACAATCGAGGTTTATATGCATGTAACATGTTTAATATATCCCGTGTGAAGCCGGGGCGGTTCGCTAGTAATAACTATATCTATACATATAATAAAACAGTAACCGAACCATTTCTGTACATTGAATATTTTTCAAAAAGAGTAATTGGTATGCGACATGTATGTTCTATAGATACCAAAACCATGGCTAGATTTTTTTTTCTGTTTGTCTGTTTATCTGTTTATCTGTTTGTCTGTTTGTCTGTTTATCTGTTTGTATGTTCGTCAATCACGTAATAACCACTGGGCAGTTTTTGATAAAATTGCACATGCTGATAGACCAATATTAGGTGCAACTTAAAGGCTACATTTTATTTGAAAAAAGTAATTTTAGGGGTGGCTCTCCATACATGTAAACAGAGGGTAAAAAAATAAATTCGCGAGTACATCATTAAATTTGATGTCGTTAGATAGGTTTTAAAAATGAAATAGAGGTTTCTAAATGCGTTTTTTGCTAAATTAAATATTTTTTGAAATATACGCTTCTAAAGTCGTGAAAATGCCACGTGGCTATGTGAGATTTTGGTTGACGCGCGGTCATGTCTTTTTATACTCTTAACGTATAGATACGGTAAAAACATGCAATAAATTCTCAAAAACCTTCAAAAAATAACTAACCATCCGCCCGCGGCTTCGCTCGCGTGTGCTACAATTTTCTGTATTTGGAAGAGGCGCGTGCACTCTGAGACTTTGGTGAAACCTATTTCCTTAGAAAATTATAAAAAACACTATAGACATGTGGCTATATCAGCGGTTCTGCGATCGTAATTTGTTTTAACTTTTGTTGTGCGCATCTAAAAAATACAGAAATTAGTAGCCCACGCGTGCGAAGCCGCGGGCGGGAAGCTAGTAAATAATAAAATAATACAAGTAAAGTTTGTCTTCGAGTATCGTATATTCGTGTATCGCGTGTCAGAAACCAATAAATGAGACAATCTTATAAAGACAAATAAAACAAACTTGTTACAAGCCTCAATTTTACTTCTGTTTCTCTTTGATGACAAATAGGCTTTTTGTGGTTCTGTCTACTCTAATCAATATGATACTAATAAAGTGTGATGTAGGTATATCATGACTAAGTTCGATTAGAAAAATATTTTTTAAAACCTTATGCTAATTATACTTTACTAATATAAATGATTTTAATAGATTTTTAACAACTTATGTCAATGCTTATAATAAAAAAAGAACTTTTACTAATTTTAGCCATAATAGAAAAAAATACACAAGTTTTGGTCGTTTATCTTCACAGAATAACGGATTAAATATTGATATTGCATAGACCAGGCGTACCCAACCCTTTTCAATTCGAGACGCACGTACAAATTTAGTTATACAAAATACACAAATATTTATTTCCAAGATTTTTTTACATTCACATCTTATTCGGTGGTCCCAAACTAGGCATAGCCTGTAGATACTAGATATTTTAAAAATAAAAATACAATACAATTTTAAAATTCATTATATGTTATTAATCCAATTATGATTGGTATTAATGAACCAATGTAAGTAATACTAAACAAATATCTTCAGGATTTTGTCTGGAGAAAAAGTGTTTATATCCAAAATATTACTATAAGTATAATTAAATTATATTACAAACCACATTCGCAAGGCGCGAACTGTATCGTGACAACTTGACGTGACACCCACCACATTTCACAAGCTGACAGGCCGTAATACAATTGTGAATTTTATTAAGCTTTAATCTTGAACTTATTTTTGAGTATTAAGTGATAAACTTATTACTTCATAGTATAAAACACTTATTACTTCATAGTATAAAACACTTATTACTTCATAGTATAAAGCAAAGTCGCTTACCGCGTCTGTCTGTTTGTCTGTATGATTAGATCGTTAAAAATACACTGCGAATTTTTTAATAGATAGAGTAATTTAATAGGAATTAGGAGTAGTATAATTTGGCACGCGCTAAGCCGGGCAGGTCGCTTTTAAATTAATCTAAAAAAACTACGCTACGCTGGTACTTATGTACGAACCCAGCCGTGTTTAAATAAATAATTATGATAAAAAATGTTTATACACTGACATTGAAAGTAAAAACATGGCGTTTTCTTCAAATAAAAGTAACGTGCAATTCCATGAACAAAGTATAAAGTATAGTTCCGTTATATTTAAAACCACATTTGAAAGGCTTTTATTCGCAAGCCGTGATATCGTGACAAGTCGACGTGTCACCTGGTTCCCATTCACAAACTGACAGGCCGTAATACAATGTCAATTTTATAAAGCTTAAATCCTAAAGTTATATTCAATGTCAAAAATATTGAATTTCTTTGGAAAATTGAATTTAAAATTGGTGTCTGATATCTTCTATATTAAAGTGAAGTTTAGAGCATTTCAAAATAATATTTTCTAAATTGTATGTTTAATTAAAACCGTGTTCGAATGACTTATTTAAATAAAAAAAAAATGGAACCACTTCCGCACACTTAAAAGTAGAAAATAAATTTAATTATTTTTCAATCTATGCAAAAGTAAAATATTTTCTATCTTTAGTGTCAATCGGTTCTATTTTGTGTCAAAAAGTTATTATTTTTCTTAGTAATAAAAAAAATATAGTTAGCTTAGCAAATTTACCAAAGTCTTAAAGCAAATTTGTTTTCATATAAGCGTTACCACGTCGGTACTAGAATTATTATATAAATTGTTGCAGCAATTTTGTGGCGAGCGGAAAATAACGATTTTCTTTGACCTCGTTATTTCGAGTAAAGGAAATAAATCCTTTTAATGCTTTGGGTGTGGTGCAAATGTTACCCAATAATGTGATTTATGGTAAAGATAGAACTGTTAATCAATATTTGTGACTTCAATAGATTAATTTATGACTTCAGTGGATAGGAGATCAATTTCAATGTTTCTCTGATTTTAGTTTTTTTTATTCTCCACAGACTAATTTTAAATACCTGCGTGTTTTTATTGGGTTTTGTCCTATTTTCTGCATTTTATAAGAAAACAAAGTGTTTATTTTTGGGGTCCAAAACCCGCAACCCGCAATAATAGCTCCAATTTAAAGTTATTATTAGAGCTATAGGATAAATAAAAGCTCTAATTTAAGGCTAAAATTAGGGTTATAGGATAAATACTAGCTCCAATTCAAGGCTATTGTATGGGTTAGAGGACAAATACTAGCTCCAATTTATGGCTATTATTACGGTTATAGGATAAATACTAGCTCTAATTTAAGGCTATTTTGAGAGTTCTATGGTTTCTATATCTATTACACTTTACAATAATAATTTAATTTGTCGGAGTCAGGAGCTTAAAGTAGGTAAATCCTGTGTGATAGGTCTCTTGGTCTCCACCTCTCCGATATAATACATAGATTTTACTGTAAGAGTGAGTATGTGTTTGTGTGTATGTATGTGTATGTGTCTACGCACGTTTCTATGGTAAAAGTTCTAAGTGAGACTTAGTAATACAGTCCCGTTTTTACCTTTTAGTTACGGAACCCTAAACTAATTCCAAAAATTGTTTGCAGAGGAAAAGCAAAAAGAATCAGCCGAGCAGAGTGGTCCCTCAGAGGAAGAAGCGGCCACTAAGATCCAGGCGGTGTTCAGAGGGCACAAGACGAGGAAATCCGTCAACATGAAGGCGGCAGAGAAGCCAGCGCAGGCGCAGGAGCCGGAGCCGACTAAAGCGGAGCTGGAGGCGGAGTTCCGCGCTGATGATAAAGGTAAGCAAATTCTTGATCACCCGAATAAATGTTCCTGGACATTTAACACAACGCCATCTAGTGCCGAACTAAGCAATGATTTTACTATGGAAACTCGATAACTGATAGAGATACTAAAACTTATATATATTCTGTGCAATAAAAATAAATATATATTTTTTTTGTAAAGAAAGAAAATTGCAATGCTCATCACATAATTTTCTACTCGTCGGGATGGAACCCACACCCTCTGGAGCAATAGATCATTGCCACATCCACTGCGCGAATGTACGTATTAAAAAAAATCAAGTATGATTAAGTATGTATCAACCATCTAGTTTCCATGGTACAAGCTTTGCTTAGTGTGCGACTAGATGGCGTAGTGTCAGAGACTATTAATGTATATCCCAGAATATGTACTTATACTTAACGAAGATATGGGAGATGAAATAGGCGGTTCACGGTATATATCCCGTTCCAGTAGGATTTTTGGGATAAAAACTATCCTATGTTCATTCTTGTACATTCTTGAGGTTTCAAAGAATCTTTGTACAACATTTCATCCATTGTAAATAAAATACTTTTTAAAGGATTTTAAACGCGGCTTATTATACATTATTATTTACCCGTTTCGAGCACTTTAAAGCGAGCGTGGTCACGGGAGACTGAGATGGCAGTTGTCTTCATGAGTGTTTAAAAAATTGTGTGTCTACCTCCATTTATTTCCCCGAAGATGGTATTTGGAAAATTGGTTCGGATTCTTGCAAAATTTACTTACAGTGTCCTCTTGTCTTTTGGTATGCTTGACATGGGGTTTTAAATTTTTTATTAGTCCCAGGTGTTAGAAAGTCTCAAACCATCTTCTCTATTGAATGTTTGTACTCGCGTTAAAACAAACACAAGATTATACTATAAAATTTCATCCAAATCGATCCTGTAATATCGCAAACAAAGAAACCTTTAAATATGAGTACAGTGACATCATGATATTTTAGTCGTTAGAAGAACAATACTTAACTAAAGTTGTAAATATTACCGAGGAATTGCAGAGGCATGAACGTGACGTAGCTTAAATCCAGAATAATACGTATGCTAATCCGTTACAAGGGTTTATAAATGCGGATCATTAACACGCGGAAATGCAGTCACTCTCTCAATTTTACTCGAATAAACCTAAAACCCTAAACAATGAGTTGGTAAATTATTACTAGCTTGCACTTTTACGTCGTCTGCATTGTTTGGGATCAAAAGTATTTCATACCACTATATTTCGCATCATTTTTTGGTTACCTATTAATATTTAAAAAAAGCTTCACTCCATTGCACGGTTATTTATCGTCCTATTTCTAAAATAAATAACTGTGGATCTAGGTGAAGTAATTTTTAAAAAAAATTAAACCAGGATTTAGTTCCATCAAGAGGGAACAATATAAATTACTAATAAAAAAACTAGTATAGATGCTACTATTTTGCTGATTGTCCTAATAGTATAAAGTGGATAACAGTTTATCATCAATGCCGTAAAATACTCTTAATGTAAGTTTTTTAAACTGCGACCTAGAAATTTCAGAATTTTGTTTGACCATAGTTTCACCTGTAAAAGTGATAATTTAGTAATCCTCTTTAATGTCCATCTAGTGTCTTAAATACGCATGAATTACTAACAATATTATGTATGCTAATTCGTTACAAGGGTTTATATATGAGGATCGTTAACACTCGGAAATGCAGTCAAGTAGGCTAGGTCACATGCAAAATAAGCTAAACTGCTCTCGTAATGTGTTTCTGCTTATTAATTATTACTAGTTTGCATTGTATTTTATCAGCTTTCGTATCTACGGAAAGCGAAACATACGGATAAATAGACAAATAGAAATTAAGTTTAATGCCGAAGACTTTTATTCACTTATCTGTGAATAAAAGTGCCTTCGACACACTCTAACTGCCTTTTATTCTTTCATAAATTAACCGAACATTGAAAAACTACTTTCTTTGTTTAATTTGATTATATGTATATTGTATGGATTATTAGTCACTACATAGTATAATACGAGGCTATTTAGTTATTGTACTATTATTTAAAGTAACCTTGTTCGTAATTTCACGTAGCCATTTCAGGTAATTTACTTTTGCGTGATTAAGTCACAACATACAATTTCCGTATTTATTGTATTAATTTAGTAGTAGGATTTTTCCCATAACTACTAAAACTTAGGGAATTCACTTGGTCGATTCATAAAATTCAGTTCAATTTTCACTTCCAGTTTGTTCCTCATAAAAACAAAATTCAAAACTTCAATAAAAAGTATATAAAACTTTAGAACAGTTTCTATTCTGATTTTAAAATCAGTTTTTCGATCTAACTTCAATTTATCAACAGTTATCTAACCGTTGTTTGCTTTGTCTATTGAAATTGTAACAATACGAAGTTGATTGTTATCTTGTTTCTCGCGTTCATGCTGTTTTCCCACTTTTATTGTTAAATAAAATTGTTATCGGTATTGTAAGGAGCATTTTGTAATTTCATGTTTTAACAAGCTTTGTACCGATTGCGTCTTTGTCGAACATCTCATTGACGTCACGACCTAGCTACCCACACTTTTTTACTTTAACTAGCTGTGATTTGTTATTAACTGACTAGTTCTATCAGACTAAAATATTCTGACAACCTGACACTGACTAGTTCTATCAGACTTTTCTGTAAAAAAATAGCCAAATCTCTATGGATCTGCTTGTTCACCTGGCAATCGGGCAATGCTCGGCTCCTACTCTTTTTTTGCTGCAGATATTAAACAGCAGAATTACCCTCTGTCGCCTCTTACAACAGCCACGGGTAGAAATGAGGTGGCGACATATGTATTCTAACCCGTCGACATTCGTTTGATATTGCAAGACTAAAAATAAGTTAAATAATAACGTGTAACATTACAACGTTACACCCATTGCTCATACATAATGCACAAATAAAACTGAGATTTTATACACAAACAAAATTGCATTTTTTGTTGCTATAACATAAACAATCCTTTAAATTCTTCAACTTGGATTAATACTATTACTTTATAACGACACGTATATGACCAACGAAATAACATATTATAACTTCCCCTACCAAATTATCTTTATCCGTCGCGTACACTGCATAATTTAATACGATGCAGACCTGTTTAATTCTTAATACTGCGGCACTGTCAAAGTGAATTGTACCTTATTTCTTGGGGCTATAAATTATGTATGATTTTGTACCTTGGCTAAGAGATTATTTATTGTGACCTTTGGTAAGTTAATTTGGGAATAGTTGGTTAGCCAACGATTTTCCATACGGGATAGGGCAAGGACTTATTTTAAAACACGGATCTACATGGTTTAAAACTATGCCACTATCTAATGGAAATGCCTGTAAAATAGAGTAAATATTGTGTCAGATGTTGATTTTAATTCATGAAATATATTTGGAGTAGCAATAACCACCATTTCTTAAATAGAATAAGTACTTTAAGAAAACATGGAAATAGGACTAGGAATAATTCGTAGGATTATTAGTGGTATATCAACCGTAATTCGATGTGTTAAGAACATTTACACTAAATTCCGTAAACGAAAAACTTGATATTTTCATATGTTCTCTGAGAGAATTTGCAAAAATAACGAAGTATAATATGCTACAAAAGGGAATGAAATTTTTAATTTATGTATTAATGCTTAGTATATGACAATTTGTCTGTACAATTTAAATTTTTTACTGCACTATCGAATAGGATTGTTTTCTGTAATGATAGCTGTGTGAAATAAGAAAATAAAATATATGGATAAACATGGAAAAATTACTTCACATCTTTTGGCCTAAATATTATGTATGGTAAAGTTTTATTTGTGACCTTCAAAGATGATTTATTCTGACCTTTTGATAAGTTAATTGGGGAATAGCTGGTTAGCCAACAATAGACGATGAATTTCCAAGTAGACTTTGAAGGCCTAATTTGAAACTATGCGGGTTGGTAAGGTTTAAGGTACTATCATTTGATTTAAACGATGAATCGTAGGTTCCTAATAATTGAGTAGTCTAATAGAATTGTTTTTTTTTATACAAAACAAAGCTAGCTGTTACGCGCGGCTTTGCTTCCGTAACATAATGTTTTTAGCGCAAACTTTCGCATTTGAAATATAACTAGGATAATAGCCTTATAATATAGCCTGTTACCTAGTGAAGATGGAGCTTTCTAATGGTATAATAATTTTTAAAATCTGTCCAGTAGTTTTTGTGTGAGAACATTACACATATATTCTAAAACACAAATGATTCATCTATATGTATCATATTATATTAGATAAATAAAATATATTAGTTAAGTAGAAAATATAGATTAGATGGTTGTTATTTCATAAGTTGTTGTTTTATGTGTATTATAATTATATATTTCCAAAAGTACATAATATTATTGGTAGGTACTTTAAGGTGAGATATACGTGTCTAAAGTCGTAAAAATGACATACCACGCGACTTCTTCGGTAATCCACAAAGTACACAGTATTCAATAAAATTTTACACCAATGTTAGGCTCAACTTATAGGCTACATTTTATTCGAACAAAATAATTTTTTGTTGCCTTTCCAGGAATGTAAAAGCAAGAAAAATATTATTCGTCGAAATATAACAAAATAGGATTTTTGATAAAATAAATAGCTGACGAGATTCTAAAATTGTAAAAATCATCTTTTTTTCGAAAATCCACAAATTACAACATTTTGTAGTCAACGCGAGCGAAGCCGCGGGCGAACGCTAGTTTAAATAAAAGATTATAGAAAAGACACAAATAATGGAATCTATTTATAAAAGTAAAGTAAACAAAATCTAATTATTCTCGAATTTCCTATGTAAATGAATATTTAGTCGTTAAACCTTTAATCCTGTCGAAATTCAATCTACAGGATTTGTTCCGAAGCTAAAAACAAATTCTACATCCGATTCAAATATAAAATATTATTTTATTTTATATTTTTGTTTTAAAATTGTCTTATTATGGCCTATTGTCTCGCCTTCGTGGGTTTTGTATTTCTTAAATACTATCTTTTACCCGCAGTTTCGCTCGCGTTAATCGACTTTCAAAAAAAGAAGGAGGTATTCGACCGTATTTTTTTGTATGTTACTGAATATATTCGCCATTTATAGACCGATTTGGATTTTTTGTTTTGCATTCGAAAGATACTCTACGTGTCTGCGTGGTCCCAATTTGGTGAAAGTCTGATCATACATGTGGAATATATTCCAGGGAACTCCTCAAAATCAACTGAATAAGCTCTGCGGTTAAGTTCGAACGATGTAATTAATAAGATTAAACTCTAAAATTTTGAGACTGAATTGTGGCTACCTCTGATGTAGAAGGATAGATACTAAAAATGGTACTAAAAATGGAAAAATAATAACTTTTTGCCAAAAAATAGAACAACCAATTCTCACAAATAAAAAATAATTTTTATTTTATTTTTAAAATCTATTCAAAGTCGGTGTAAAATCTAAAAATAGGTTAGACATTGAGTGTGAAGAACTCGGTTCTATTTTTTGGCAAAAAGTTATTTTTATTATTCAAGTTTTGTAACAAAGTATTAGCTAGTCATATTACAAATTCATTTTTTCATGTTCATAAAAATGCTAAAACATAAATATTCCGGCAAAAATATTTTAAGCAATTTAAATATTAAAATACATCTGAAAGCAGCCTTATCTCGCGCGCGCAGAAATTCCGTTCTTATTGTGAATGTAAAAATGTCAATTTTGCTTGTCAAGAGTTTGGCCTAGTTTGTTTGTTCGGGAAAATCCCGCAACTAAATAAAATGTAATTTAAAATTTACAAAACACGACTAAGGCTGCTTACACAGGGTCCGTTTTGTTTTACGAATTGGAATACGTTATTTAAATTGTAATGCGATTTGTATTTTTAAATTTGGAATGCGTCATCGCTTTTAAAAATAAAACACGAAAGCTAAGTCTACAGGACGGCATTTCATGTATGGGGTTCATTATTTGTATAGAAAATACGTTTCGTACGAAGCACGTTCATTGCACGCATTCATGTGACATTCTATACAAAGATTATTACGATCCGTTGAATATTACGATTGTCATATTCAATCTAATTTGTTGATTACCTAATATAGCTAGCCTATCTAGTTAAACTTTCCAGTTGGGAGTTAGAGTTTTTAAAAAGTAAAAATTAAAATGACTTTAAAACTATTTATTTGATTGCATACCTCCCGATTTGGGGGAATGCATAACTATCTATGTACGAAATTTGATCAAAATCGGTCCAGTAGTTTTGACGTGACCATCACACAAACATCCAAACTTTCGCATCTATAATTATATTTTAATTAAAATAATAATAATATCATGATAAAATATTACTAGAATTTTTATAAGATCATATTGAATTAGTGCGGAAAATTCGAGAAACTACAATCTTATTATACGCTGAACTCACTAAAATTAATAGGGACGTTCATTAGTGATTAATTTAGCACTCATTTGTTCTCTCAATGCTTTTATTTTTAATGATTTAGTATATTTTAGATTTGAAATAAATTTAAATTGGACGGGTTCGATCTGTACTTTTAAGTACTTGGTAATTCTTACTCGATTTGATAAAGATTAAAGACAAAATAATACGTAATTCCTACTATCCTATTCTTCGATTTGTCGTTGGTAATAATTAATTAAAAACACAACGTAATTTACAAAACAAATAAATATTAAAAAAAAATAAAAATTGTAAGCAATAAAACTAAGTAAAATATGTAACGTTTATGCCACGAAGGATCTGAGGTAAATAATACTTTTTAATTTTTAATTTTTTAAGAATTAATTTAGCGAGACTGAAAGATCACTCACACATAAGCTCACCAATACGCACACCTGAGCGCAGGCGCACGTTTACCTGAACCTGAACGTTACACGACTAACAGATTGACAGCTACCATCTCGGCTGGTGTATAAAACAATGCATATAACTATTTCAGAGTCAAAGTCAAAACGTTTATTTTCCAAATTGGTCTTCGAGGCGCTTTTAGAAAGTCATATTTTATAGATACAAGCACTATATCTGCTTGGTGTGGCGTAAAGAGTGGATAATATGGTCATGTACCTATGGAAATGGAATGAATATATTTAAAACACCTATTACGACAGTAGTATGTCGAAAACCGACGGACTTTTACTGTACATAAAATCTATTTTTATGAATCGGTATAACGTCCTCTATAACGTTCAAAAGCGCCTCAACCGATTCGGAAAATAAACATTTTGACTTTGACTTAAATTCTGCACATAACATATTATCCACTTATTATGCGAAATCCTGCATGTAAGTGTATAAATTTTTGTATCCAATTTATAGTATAGTGTCTAAATGAACACCAAACTGATAGGTATAGAGTTCAATCTTGTATACGTACATACTTGACATGTCTACGCACACATATACAGCTTACGCACACATCACTAATTTGACCTTTAGTATCAAAAAACCGTCACCCATGATAATTAAAAATTCAGTTTAAATTTTTCTATAATAACGGTCTAGAAGCGAACGTATATAAAGTGAAATACAAAATGATACACTGTCCTAACCTATAAAGTCAATTAGATATCAAACGTAAAGGCACGTTTGACAAAGCTAGGGATAAAATGAAAAGAAAAACATCCGTCAACAAGTTCCCGATGTTTTTCCAATTACGTTTGGGACAAGAGAGTTATAATTGGTCTAGATCATTCTTATTTGCATGTTCTCCCTAGCGATATGAGTTTATAAGAGAAAATAAATTCTTGAACAATAATATACAACCACTTACAGATCTTTTTGTTTCATTCTTTTCCATTCACCACATCTAGTATGTTCAGTGTTTATGCAATTATCACATATAATTTAAGTATTGAGTTAAAGACTCTTTTACACTATTTCCACTATTTATTTTAAAAACATTATTTAATTACAACCCGTAAAAAAGTCTTTAATTCAATACTTAAAATGCATTTCCACCAAGAAGTCACAATACAATCTATCAATTACATATAATTTAATTTCTTGCATCCTTTTTTGCTAGACCAGCAAATGTTATATTTTCACCCTCTACTAGATTTTTTTTAATTAAGGTCCTAAGTCTAAAATAGTACCCTTTACGTTTTTACTGAGTGTTTACTGTCACTTACTAGTGTAGTGTAGGTAAGCATTATTTCATATTTTAGTTATAAGCACGTATATTAGATTTAAGATAACATCATGTCTCTAACACGTACATCATTTACAACGCGTACTAATTAATATATGTACCATTGTAATATAGACAATAAAGGATTCCACGTTATACTCTTCTCATTTGACTACAACCTACACTCCTCATCTCACATCTCCGGATGGCGACCATGGCGATTGTATATTTTTCGCCTTGAAAAAAATATGTGAATTGAACTGATGTCCATGGCTTTTTCTTCGTTCACATAGTTCACAGTATTACCTATTTTGACATAGCCGTTATATCAAGGAATTATATTAAGAATGTACTTCTCAAATTTTTCCCCTCGCCAGAAATACTCTCAAAGTGTAAACAATTGTCTCGCTATTGAGTCTGAAAGGACTTTTGTATTTTCGATCGTGGACTTACAAAGAACTGAGTGCTTTGATCAGCAGTTTAAATGTATTGTGGATATTTTTGGACCTCCATTTCGTGTTTTGTATTTTCTATTACGATTTACGATACTCTGAAGTGTGACATATTCTCTAAGTTTCTTGAATATTTTTCTGAAAGTCTGATAAATAACATAAACAATCAATTGTTAAAATCTTGTATATATAAAACTAAGGAAGTCGGCTACCTTCTTCTTTAATATAATAGTTCATGTTATTTCACTATAGTTGTCGCCACACATCTTTTGTAAATCCATATTACAATATTTTTCAAAGCAACTTCTTAGTGTAACTGTCTATGCCATACTACAAGCGAAATAAAAATGATGTTCTACACGAGAAGTTGACTCAGCTATTCCTTTGCCCTATATACCACAAGAAATTGACTTAGATTCTTTCCCTTATTCGCCAGAAATACTCTCAAAGTGTAAACAATTGTTCCGCTATTGAGTCCGAAAGGACTTTTGTATTTTTGATCGCGATCTTACAAAGAACTGAGTGATCTTTGATCAGCAGTTTCAATGTGGATATTCTTGGATATTTTTGGCCCTCGGTTTCATGTTTTGTATTTTTTGTTTCTATACTCCACCGTGGGGTTTATTTTTGGAGCCTCTTGAATAATTTGAGTGTTTTTACGATATTTCATCAATATCAAAAGCTTCATGATTTCGTGTTTCCAATTAATTAATTAATGCTTAACTTATTATAAATGGAGTGGCCAACGCAACAATATCATCACATTTTTTTGCATGAAAACTGTTTCTTTGTATTGAATAGGCTCAGAAACTACAGGACCGATTTGGATGAAAATTTTAAAACCCCAGGAATGAAATAGGAGATTTTTATCCCAAAAATCCTACGGGAACGGGATATATACGTGGGTGAACTGCTTCAATTTATACATTAAAGAGGTCTTTTTTGAATGCATGTTTGTAATGTGTTCACGCAAAAACTGCTGGACCGATTTCAAAAATAGTTTAAACTATAACTTAACTGAGTGACACATCAATATCGTATTATACTACAGGAGCAAATCCGTGTGGAACAACTAGTTGAGTTATAAAGGGCTCAGCATCCTATTCGATTCATCTTCATTTTGGTGAAAAGGTCGGAATTGTGTAGATACTTGTGATCGTCAGCGATCCATCTTCCTGTGTTGGTATGAGGTGACAGGAATCTATTGGTTATGTTAAAGTGTATTTGTTCCAATTTTTTTGAGCACTAGCCGTGCTTCGCGGATTTACCTGCGCATATGTCCAGTTCCCGTAGGATTTCCAGGAAAAAAACTATTATATATTTTGTAGAAAATCTCATCCACATCAGTCCATTGGTTTAGGTGTCAAAAACAGACAGATATACAGGGTGTCCCGTAATGAGTGAAGCATCTCTTGGAGGATGATAGCTGAGTTAATGATCTATCAAAAAAACCCAATATACGTCATACGAAAATGTCATGAAAATATTGTATGAAAATATTGTATTTAATAGGTAATTTTCCATTGTTTGTCTATAATATAATGTAATGAATTTAATTACCAAGAAATAGGTATGAAATACCTATTTCACTGTTAAATTTGGAACAATAATATTTTAATATTTTGACAACTAAAGAAATAGCATGTTTAATTATGTCTATCAGTTATCTTGTTTCCACAGTAAACGCTTAGTTTAGTTTGGCACTAGGGTGTTGTTATGTAAAACGTCCGAGATTATTTATTAATTCATTTCTAAATATTATAGAAACTATAGTTTTCCACACAAATAGGAGATACATGTAGGCAAATATGGAAAAAGAATATATTATGTACGCATCGTTCAAATTTATATCCTCTTGGCGACACCAGAAAGAGTTCCTTTACAGAGCAGACGAATTTAAAATGAAAAATCGGGCGTCAGTACATCGTCTGGGGAAATGTTCTTGGCAGAGGATCAAACTGTTAGTTTGTACACAGCTTTATGTCGAAGCCTGCTCTATGTTTTTATTAAGCTTTAGCGTCCAAAAATTAAGCTATCGTTTTTCAAAATTATGTCCTTTACAATAAATATTTTAATATATACTAAAAACTTATTTTTAAATAAATATTATCTGCTTGTTAATGGGCAACTTCAAAAGTTTCACTTCATGTTATTAAAATCACTCTTTTAAAAAGTAATGAGGCATATGGCCAGTAATATTTCTCTTGAAATAAAATGAAATTTTGACTTTAATTTATATACTTATGTTTATTTAGCTGTGAAGTAGAAAGCATTGCATGCATTTTTAATCACAGACCATATATCGATCATCTAATGAATCAAGAAAAAAATCATAAAATAAAATTTATTCAATTAAATAATATCATGCCAAGTCAAAGGTTACATTAAATGTCTAATTAAACGTAGATAAATAAATAAATTATTATTCTGGGACATTTAACACTACGCCGCCTAGATCCAAACTAAGCAAAGCCTATGGAAACTAGATAAGTTACCTAGACAGACATACTTAAATATAGTTTTTTTGTAGATACCTAAATGTATACCATAAACGGATGAACACCCAGACAGAAGATAATTAAAATGTTCATCACATCATAATTTTCTACTTATGGGGATTGAACCCACACCCTCGAGCGCAATAGACCGTTGCCACATCCACTGTGCACAATCGGATCCTGAAATACTTTTTCATTGCATGTAGCTTCTGCAATACATCTACTCTCAGTTAATTTGTTTTCATCATTTACCTCATCCATTGCCTTCTATTCGGCCTGTTAGACCGGGAGGCGCCAAATACCCATCTTAACACATTTTCATTTGCCGCTATTTCTTCAATCCTTCCCTTATGATCTTTCTAAGGACCGGATTAACGACGGAACGTTTTACTGTTACACATACGAATCGTTTTCATTAACGATTGTAACCAAGCAATCGAGCGGTTATAATCAACCAGTCAGAACCAAGTTTTGGTAGTTATGTTAGAGCCAAGTTTATTACACATACGTTTTAGACTTACGCCTAATATTGTAATGTCCTCAAGTAAAACGACTTGTTTTTATTTTTTAAGAACTGGGTATAAAACTCTTCTTGGATTACAAACGATTTACATAACATTAATACACTCTGTCTAACTTGTCCTCCCTACTACATTAGAACCATATAATTCTATTCTACTCTATTATATTTCATTCACATATGATTTAAAAGTTATAAGAATATATAATTGATAGATTGTATTGTGACTTCTTGGTGGAAATGCATTTTAAGTATTGAATTAAATACTTTTTACACTATTCCCAATATTTATTCTAAAACATTATTTAATTACAACCGGTTTCTAGAATGAACTACCTGATGATGAATTCTCGAAACCGGTTGTAATTAAATAATGTTTTAAAATAAATAGTGGAAATAGTGTAAAAAAGCATTTAATTCAATACTTATAAGAATATAGGCCGTAAAATAATTGTATCTCATAAAGTCATATCTCTCCCTTATTATTCAAGTGTGGGCCAACAACCCGTAAATCATGAATGAAGACATTTCGGAAATTTCCTCAAAAATGCAAAGGAATACGTAAAGAGTTACATAATCTTTTGGGACGAATTCTTGTTACGAAATTTTATTTTAAAAATCACCGGCGTGGGTATAGTAAGACTTTATCGTAGCTTTTCTTCAAAGTTTTGGGTGTAATAACAGTTAAGTGAATGGTCTTGTATTTATAATAGTGGTAATCATTATATTTGTGACTTATAAGCTGTGTTAGAAGTTATTACGTTGTGTTTATATAAATGGGAAAATAATATAATAATATAATCGATGTTTGTCGTTCATTACAAATGGGCAAGTGTGTTGGGACGTGCTATACTATCTTTATAGGACTTCGTATGGCGTTGAATTTGTTGTTTTATAGTTTGTATTCTCAGGTGGTGCAGAAGTTTGTTTGCTACGTATCATGAAGGGACTCAATCTTAAATGCTTATCCGATGCGGGTAGACAGAAAATAAATTGCAATATCAATATCAAATAACAATGATACGTGTTGAACCATGAGGGAAACTAAATTTAACATTGGTACCCGGGGTAAACCGCGAAACACAGCTAGTTAACATAACAACAATACAATTTAACTTAAAATTAAATTAATTTACAAAACCTCAACATTCAACCACTCCATAAATTTCCGTTCAATTACGTCAATAACCAGTGTAATAATTTTAATTTAATTCAGTTAATATTTTCATATTTTGA
>LQNK01000609.1:82235-116990 GCA_001586405.1 Phoebis sennae
ACCTTAAATACTTTTTTTTTCAAATAAAAAATAAACTATGAAGTCTCTGACATTTTCAGACTTTGACAAGTCAAAATACCAATTTGTCGTTATTCTAAGCAAAATTGTTAGAAATATTATCAATAATTAAGCATTTTAAGCATTATTTAGACGCTGAAGAAGAAAATTTTGTGGTAGATGGAGGATTTATATCTCTACTCTGACAATATTTCTTAGTTTGGAATTGCTGAAAATGTATCGAATAGAAGCATGGATGAAAACGTTTGTGGAAAACTATAGCAACTATTAGAAGGAGACCTACGTACGACCTACGATATGGCCAAACGCCAAGTTGTTTATGTTAAAATATGTTTTTCTTATAAAAGTATGTACATCTTAAAAAACAAAGATAAATAAACTTGAATCACTTACTATGTGGGTTTGTTTTATTATTTCTTTATACAATAGTAACGAATTTTTGTTAAAACGACATTTAATGTTGATGTTTTATACATTTGTGTAGGTATCTTTAAACTTAAATACCTATATAATTATATTTTCTTAAAAATCGTCCTGCTGCTCTTAAGTACAGTCAAAAACAATATAAATTTGTAAGCCTCTATCCCACGGGAACCACTTAATCTTCCGGGATAAATCATACATATAATGTTAGCCTATAATATAATGAGCAATTGTGTAAATTTTCATCTCAATCGCTGCAGTAGTTTTGGAGGAGTAGATGTTCAAAGAAACAGACAGACAGACAGACAGACAGACAGACAGACATGAAAGAAAAAAAATATTGATTTGCCTTCTGTATCCCTTATATTAACGCCCTGTATTAAAATTTCCCCAATATATTCAATGTACAAATTCGGACTTGCTACGATTTTATTATTTTATTTTAGATATAGATCCTTCAATCCCCGTTGGAGACGTGAAAAAAACAGTCTAAGTCTGGCAGGACATGGAAAGATAATTACTTCATCCCTCATGCTTTATTTATTAATTTTATTATTTCAATAAATAATCTATGTATTCACCGCTGACACTTGAAATGTCAATAATGGGTGCCACAAATATCCTGAGTGGTATCCCTTTCTGACACACAGCAACTTCCACCATTATAGAAGTTTGAGCGTTTAATGTACCCATTTGATTGCAATTCTTGATGTTCTTTCCTGTGTACTTGTAATTGTGTGTGTCTTAATAAATATGTCTATCTTTCTTTCTAATTTAAATCACCCCCCGCTCCACCCCCTTTAGGGAACACGTTATTTTCATTTGTGCTCAAACACAGGTGCATTCTCTATTTCTTTTTACTCAAAATCATATATGTAGTTAAGACACGCCAATATACCTATCCCGCTACCTTACGTAGCGTTAAAAATTACGATGAAATAAAATTGTAAATCATCATTCAATCAGTTTACAAAACCTCAGCACTTAATCACTTCATAAATAGCCGTTCAATTACGTTTATAAGCAGTGTTAATAATTTCACGAAAGGGGATGGGTGGGGCCGATCCATCTTACTTAATGGAACCATGGCACGGTATTTTTGGAATAACCCTTGCGTTAATGTCATGGCTATCTGATGGTGAACGATATACAGAATCTACTTATTATTGTGAATAGATGGGATAGAGTAATGTTTTGGTTGAATTTAGCACTGAAAATCATTGAATTTCATGTTTATGCGAGTACAAGAAGGAGACAGCCTTGTGAATCGGTGGTAAATAAAGAGATATTAATTACGTAAATGACGTTCTAAAAGCGCGTCAAAGAAGGCCGATTTGAGAAATGAACATTTAGACTTTGACTTTTATTTCGTCTTGTCTTGACTTTGACTTTGTCTCTCAACCGATTTTTATGAATGTTTGATAGAGATTGACTGTCCCTAACATGTTGTTTCGTGGTATTCCTATTTCACTTTCGTTAAAAATTTAATAGGTACACATAATATAACAACATCATTCATAAAAGATAAAAAATATTTCTTACAATTTCTATTTATTTAATAAAATTAATGTTCATATTATGTGTTTATTTAATATTGCGTGGAAAGAAAAGTCTTCATTAAATAAGAGATTAAATTTAATCTTATTTATATTAGATTTCTACCCGCGAATTCATTGACGTTTACTTGGGATCAAGAAAGTAACCTATCTGTAAAGTAGTAGTATAATCCAGCCAATTTTATCAAAATCTGTTCGATAGTTTTGGCGTGATTGACACAAACATCCAAATCAAATCGTTTGGAAATTCTTTCTAGAAATTGTGACAAGGTGGTGAACTAATAAGATTTAAGTATTAAATGTACGAAAACTTGAGAATACTAACACTGGTAGGGTTTCATCGTGAATCACACGATATAATTCATACAAGGTTTCTTCAAGTAGGTGTTGTGTGTTGTTTAACTTTCATGATACATTTAAATATATTTTCATAAAACACTGATGTGATGACCGGTACACGTCTGGTTTCAATTATATCGACCGAACGAAACAAGGTCTCAGAGTCGAGATTACCCGGGTGTATGCTTGTATGTAAGTTTAATTTTTTTATACTAATAGAAAATCTATATATGTAAAACTTAAAGGTCACTGACTGACATAGTGATCCATCAATGCACAGCCCAAACCACTCGTTGGATCGGGCTGAAACTTGGCATGCAGGTAGATATTATGACGTAGGCATCCGCTAAGAAAGCATTTTGATCAAAGCCCACGGGAACAGAAAAAAACAGATATATGCCGCAACGTGAAACCGTGGGCCGCAGCTAGTATATTATGACTTCGAATTTGAATAGTAATTGAGAAAGTTGGAGAAGCTTTACTGATGGCTAAAATCAGTAAACAGAAAGAAATAGTTTGACATTGTATTTTATTAACCTGTAATCGTAATACGTATAAACAACTAAACAGATAGAAATGAAATTTGGTATAAAAATATTAATAATATCATTATAGATAACTTTGATTTCGGAAGGCAATATTGTAAAGGAAAAAGGTTTAAATTGCTATTTCCTATTCACCACTTATTATTCTAAAAAATTATTATACTAAAATTTCAACTCTTAAATAAATAGGTGTTTCATATCAGCCTTGAACTAAAATATTGTTACATAACCTTAATAGCAGCCCTAAATACATTAGCTATTATCACAGCTAATAAACGCAATATCCGAACCCAAAGATAATTAAAATAACATACCAAGAACATTGTATACTTGGGCTAGTTAATAGTTTGAAATTAAACCTTATATTGTTGAGATAAGGTACAATTTCAATTGTGGGTTTGTTAGGGCTGTCGAAAAATTTTATATTAATAAACATGATTTTTTAGCGCGATTTTTTTGGTAATACATAGAAAATGCGTTCAGTACGATGTGAAACAGCGGACGCACTTGTGTGATATTAGCTATACAATAATATATATCGAGAGTTAGGGCCATTTTTGGGGAAGTGTTTGAGGCAAGCTGAAAACTTATCTTATACCTCAACTGTAGTCCAGGCTGGTGATTAGCGGGGCTAAATTTAACTTAACTCAAAAATTAAAAAAAAAATTAAAAAAAATTAAAATTTTTTTGACATTTAAGAGATTAAGTATTGAATTAAAGACTTTTTTTACACTATTTCCACTATTTATTTTAAGAATACTCCACCAAAAAGTCACAATACAATCTATCAATTATATTTTAAGAGATTATATTCATGTAATTTCTTAAACGCAAGCGAAGCCGCGAACAAAAGCTATTCATAAATAACGTGAACAAAGGGCTATTCAAACTGAATAATTTAGTCACAAAAGTTACATAAAAGTGCAATTTGCAACTTGTTTGAAGGATTATGATCCTACAAACACACGTACAGCAATACAACACATAAATAAGATACATTTCACCCCAATTTCAAGTGTAATATTTCAGAAAACTATTTCAAAAATCTTGCACCGTTCCTTGCTTATTTTTCAAAGGCTTAGAATTAATCATACATTTTGTACATATAGCCAAACACAAATCGAAACAGTATTATATCAGTATTAGTAGTGTATCTTTTTTTTTGGTGTAAGATTAAGTGATAAATAAAGTATTGATTATCCTCGTTTAAGAAGGTCATAAATTGTAGATAAGAAATTATGCCATAATTATGAAATACTAATATGCACCATAACAACTCTAAACCCGAGAAAGGATGTAGGATATCTTTCAACTCGGGAATCCCACGGGAACGAGAGATATACGCCGGTGTAACAGGACATAGTTAGTTTTAAAATAAATAATTAGATAGATAAATGATTTAATCTTTGCATAATACACAAAAAAACAACACCACAAAGAAACATTGATAACAATACACATATACAGAACAATTGGTGCTAATGATGTGTATTGAAAGAAAATCATTTATTGGGACAACTCATTATACATACATAATGCATACGTATTGCGCACAGATAGGGTTCGGGCTCAGCATATGTCGATTTATTACTCATACAACTTTAAATAAAGAAGACTTTACCCGTTCCTTCACAGAAGTAAAACGAAGTTAGTTGAAGTACGCAGTATCGATCGTGGATTCGTCAAGGTCCTTTGGACACCTTCGCAAGCTTTGTAAGCCTACTAACAGATTGGCGTAGTTGTTTTAACTCGGTTCTGAAAAAAGGATGTTGTGTTGAACAAGCCATTTATGAATAGGCATAAATTAAATTTTGCTACATAATACATGACAAATATTAAATGTTATGCGATGATATCAGAATTAGCTCCCAAACTATGTTGCTTTCAATAAGTGCGTTCGTGATTCATTTTTCATTTTTTGTCAACGATACTTGCCTTGATGCCCATTAAATTCTGGTAAAGCACCGTTTTTTTACGTGAAGAGATCCCGCATGGATACCCTACAACCTCGGGGGAGGCAGTAGGGTTATGTCAGACTCTTACTAACTAAAACCTATTGCCATTCACGGTGGCCTATTGCTACGCCAAGACCTCGGGGGCCCCGGGATCTCCGTAAGGAACGCGCACGGTGTACCTCGTAAAGTAACCGTGTAAACTGCCCCCTCGTAAAGTACCTCGTAAAGTATACAACCTGTAAAATAATTTTAATAGTAAGAAAGTTATTTAACGTTGTACCAATCTCCATGTTTAAAATATATTAGAATGTCCAGCATTTATTATTTTTAAACATATATAGAAGGTGCAAACCGAGATAACACAATAAGTAGGTTTCCCGTATCAAAGACTTCCTTACAAGCTCTAAGGAATCTCTCTTATATTATTCCTTATACCAGAGGTTCTCAATCTTTTACTGTTTGCGACACGCAAGTTTAGTTATATGAATGCCCTAACAAATCTTATGCCCGATTCACGAAGAGAACGGACGCGGTGGGTGAAAAACCGGGGGCGCTATATTTGTATTCATATGAACTATGAACTGTGATATATTGATTCAACGATAAGTGAGACATTGTTTTATTAATTATATTGTTCTCGGTTTTACTCACCTTTTTATATTGTAGACATCGGATTAACGCCGACGGTTTCAGTGCGAAGCTGGGTGCGACCGCGTAACCATCACACTCGCCCTGAAGAATGACCTCCAAAATGGCCCGAAACCGTCGGCCTTAATCCGATGTTTACAATATTAAAAGTGAGTAAAACCGAGAACAATGTAATTATGAACTGTGACTTCACATCGAAAGCTTCTGCATGTTGATCATAAACAGCTCTCTGTGTGAACGAGACATTAACGTATCTAAATTTTAATACGTGACAATCGCGGACATACATGAGAACAATCTCATAAAATACGATTTAAAGAACAATCTTTAAATCGTATTTTGTGGTTTTAGATTTAGATCGTATGTAAAGACTCATAATAGGCAACAAATGTTTGGTGTACACACACTGTACGACACTAGCAAGACCAAAGAGACCAAACGCATTTGTTCTCAATTCTGCACCGGTACATGATTGTTTGTGTCAGGGATGGGAACGTCAGTTGACACATGAAAGAAGTGCTTTGAGTTAAGAGTGCAGTTATAAGTTTAGAATTAAGCCATAAGTAGGTATGGCTTGGCGTATATCCTGTCACTTTATTGTTCTATTCCTTTCTTGAACTTAACTTATATATTTATTTTATTATTCATACACAACAGTTGACAAAAACACGCTATAGAATACAATACAGTTCTTAAATACATGATGTTTTAGGCAAAATTGCCAACCTAAGCGTGCATACACGACAATTATTGACGTTAACAATTATTGACTAAATAATAATAAATGCTGTGCCTCTCCGTACATTCTACAGTGAACGGTTTGGGAACCCCTGCCTCGGACTAAGGGATGAAGGGCTTAAGGGTTCTATTCAAGCCGTATTCACGTCAACGTGGTTTGAATAATTACTTCGGGAGATTATACGATAAAACCGCATTTTTGCGGAAGGAAAGTGAGTTAGTACTTTTGAATGGTAGCTACTATATTTTGAAATTTTAAATGGATTACATATAAATAACGATTAAAAAAATAAATACTAACTGTAAAGCGCGGCTTCTCTCCCGTTGCATATTGTTATATAGTTTATCTTCGTCAGGGATAATGTAGTATATGTATGATTAAATTTGTTTATCACTTATCTAGTTTCTATAGTTCTACTTTCGGCACTAGATGGCGTAGTGTTAATTGTTCCAGAATATTTATTTATTTAATTAGCAAAAATGACGATGCAATTAAACTTATAAAAGTTGTATATTCGACTAACATTTATAAATTATATACCTAATATAATATATGTCATATCCATTGCATCTCATTAAGAAAGTAGCTTTAAACTACATTATAAGCCTGATACATACATATAATGTACCTACATATAATGTAGTGAATTATACACTACATTATTTGTAGGTACTCAAAACTCGTACATTACCTAATTAAAACTATATATATATTCGTTAACAAGACTGTCTTACTGTTACGGCGGAAGATTCTCACGAACTGGGTTATAAGTAATCCTATTATGCGACTAACATCGGCTTAGCAAACAATGCAAGCGTTCTAAACCTAATATTACATCCTCCTTAATATGAGGTATTTCCACATATATCTACATAGTTCATATAACATGTTATTGTTTTTATTGGAACGATATCAATTGTATTAATGTAATTATTTTATTCGTTTTATTCAATTTTAAAATTTTAAAGATATTTTATCAAATAATTGTATGCTTTTTTAAATTTATGTTTTTTTGTGTTTTAACTATGTTTTATTATGATTTTTTATATAGAATTTTGTTATGTGAATGACGAGTTATAATTTTAAATGAATGAATCACTATTTTAACTAATTTATAATGATGTATGCGCCTGCTTTTACTGTCATTTTAGTATTAAGATTAATATTAATGTTATTGTATTGATTATTTGAACTGTTATTACAGTTCCAATTAATAAATAATATCATTATAGTGTATGTATAATGAGTATAAATGGATACATAGAAATAAATAGAATAGAATATTTCGACATTACCGTAAGACAAGCTAACGAACAATTTATAATATTTAGTTCATTATATTTTGATTAAACTTAAAACCCATTCTTAACTTAGTAGGATTGACAATCATTGTTTATGAATTCTACTAATATTTAAATGTGTCATTGTGTAAAACTGCCTATTTTTTTCTTTCAGTATGTACGTTGTAGGTACTACATATATGAAGAGATATAGCAAGCCATTTGTGACCTCTTAATACATCATTAATCTTGTCTTACCCTTCCTTTCCTCTGGAGGCACATAAGGCTCTCGGATTTTCTGTGATTAACATCGGTTTACGAATATTCTAGTATTTTTATACATGTTTTAAACTAACACGAATAATAACAAAATCTAAATTATGTTTGAATAGTTAGAGCGAAAATTATGAAGAGTAACCACATCATCTAGTCAAAATTCAGTCTCAGAGTTAGAGTTTAATGGTTATATACATCATAAAAGCGCAGAGCTTATTCCGTTTATTTTCGAGGAGTTCCTTGAAGTTTAGAATGCAAAAAGAATTTTCTAAATCGGTCTACAAACGCCGGAGATATGCAGTTAATATACATAATAATAATAATAGCTCACCTGACCGTTTTCAGCCATGGTGGCCAATCTCAACAGAGACTAGCCAGCTGCGCAGGAGATATTATAGTGCACAAGTGTACGCGCGAACACAGGTGCACTCTCTTTTCCTTTTACTCTCATGACCCGATGGGACGGCAGACCGACACGACCGAAGAGAGATCATCTTTAATGGGTATATACATCATAAACCCGCAGAGCTTATTCTCTTGATTTTCGAGGAGTTCTTTGAAGTTTAGAATGCAAAAAGAATTTTCCAAATCGGTTTACAAACGCCGGAGATATCAAGTCATATACATAAAACAATATATATACCGTTGAATTGATAATGTGTGAATGTTAGAATAAAAATCAACTATATATATTATATCTGTGTAGTGTTTATATTGCTTTATGCTATTTATTACAAGAGATCGTTACAGTGTGAAGGTAGGATAGCGACTGAGTTTACAATAACAATATTATAACGCTAAAATAACACATACAAATATAAAGCTTGCACTTTAATAAAAATATACTCAAGTTGATTTTGGGACACAAAAAGTATCTTTAGAGCCGCATCTGCAGTAAGAGAGTAAGAGTTTAATGGGTATATACATCATAAAACCGCAGAGCTTATTCTGTTAAAATATATCAAATCAAATCAAATTTATTTCTTTCCTATTTTATAAATATATATTTTATATATTCATCCATTTTATTCTTATACTTATACTTATGTATTTATTTTATATTGATTGTCTGTCTTTCTAAGCGCTACTCCTTAAGGGCCCACTGAAAATCAGCGCCGCGATGGTCACCACCGCGGCAAATGCTGAGTGGTCAACCCTTTTCCAGAAATGCACTGCCGTACACTTTTACCTTAAGCTTTAGTTAATATTAATTTTTAGAATAAATAAGTTAATAGTTTAGTGTAGGAATTGAATAATAAGTTTCTAGAATAAATGCCTTTTCTTTCTTTCTTTCTTTCTTTCTTCAAATCAGTTATAAAGCATGCACTT
Organism: Phoebis sennae; assembly: GCA_001586405.1. Taxonomy (NCBI): domain Eukaryota; kingdom Metazoa; phylum Arthropoda; class Insecta; order Lepidoptera; family Pieridae; genus Phoebis; species Phoebis sennae. The sequence continues at coordinate 91,344 of LQNK01000609.1, forward strand.
TAATAAAAATATACCCAAGTTTATTTTGGGACACAAAAAGTATCTTGAGACATATCTGCATATGGCTGTGCAGGTACAAAGACTGTAATCATCTAAATGGGTGTGCCAAGTCTGCAACCTACATCGCGATGGTCATTTCTTGAAGTAGTTTTTGAATGCGAGGGGAATATTATATTTTAAGAACATTTTAATATACACGGTGGAATTTGGAATCGCGTTTATGAAAGTCTATTAACGGCCGTTTTCAATATTGCATCCATCCCTTGTTTTGCTTACTAAAGTCAATCTATCTATTTGCACTTACTTTGATTTCAATATACTAATGACGGATATATTTGCTATGACTTTTGTCTATATAATGTCATATAATTTGACATAACAATCTATCCATAACCATTGTTACATTATTGAAAATTGCCGTAAGACTACTTTCACAGATTACTTTAGATAGAAAATTTTATTCAATGAAAACATTCCTTAGTTTTAGATGGTAAAGGGAACTGCATACAATGATTTCCGAAAATTTTCGACAAAAATCTTTGATTTTTCTTAGATACAATTGATTTTTATAAGGTAATAAGGAGATTGAAATCTAATTTAATTTATTAATTTGATTTAATCTAAGCTCACGGCATAATTGTTATTTTAAATATTGCGGTTATGAATACTCTATTATTATTATGTAATCATATAAAGAACGAATAACAATTTGAGAAAAGGTATCGACTTGAACATTTTTCTCATTTTGAGATAGAATCAGTTCATATGCCAAAATTATCAAATTTTTTAAACATCATTATTACAATTTACGGTAGGCAATACAATAGTAGGCAATTGTTTTTATTCTTAGGTATGAACAAAAACGTATAGAGGCGTTATGTACGTGTTACCTCAAAACAATCAACGCAAGCGATGGATTGGATAAGCCTTTCGGCCACCTGATACCTTTTTCCATGAAAATATATCCATGTTTGTTATAAAGTTTAACTTATGGATCTCTTGCCTTTACATACAATCCAAAAATTTTTACAATTCTTTAAGTTGTAATGTGAGGAGGTTTCTATGTTGGGAGAGACGAGTGAAGCTACTGACTGCTTGATATATGAAAGAATATAATAAATATATACTGATTTATTAATAAAATCACAATTATATGATTAACGGCCGTTTTCAATTATGTATCAAAGATTATGAATAGATTATAATCTCAGATTAAATGACATTTGGTTGTCAAAAGTCATAACAAAGGCTATCCGTCGACAGCGTATTGAAATCAAACTAAGTACAAATAGATAGATTACAAATAGATAAAACAAGGGATAGATAGAATATTGAAAATGGTCGTAAGTGATCAATAAATCTCAAAATACTTATATTAACATAACAAATAATAATAATAACAAAAATGTACACATTTCAGCCTAATTGTTCACAAAATTTGCATATTCACAAAAACCGTGGCAAGAAATATGTTATATAAAAAGGCTCTGGCTTGCAAAATAAAATGAAATCCTTCCCATTAAATATACTTGGCAGAGTGCCGTTGGGAGGCCAACGGAATTTTATATGGCAAGTTGAATTTTTAAAGTTTTACGTAGCTGTTTATTTTGGCCGAATTGATCTGTGTGTCAAGCTAGTTACAATGTTTTATTAAGCTTCATTTATGTGCCTGTTTGTAATCAAATGTTACTTACTTCTCCGATTAAATTATAGCAGACTTACAATTTAATAATAAGATAAAAACTATTTTAAACAAATCCCCAAAATACGAGGAAATTATTTTAAGCTTGTGCTTGTGAAAAATCTACTTTTGATAATTATTTTTATTACTGTTCTCAAGATGAAATAAGAGATGTTTTACATCTTATTTGATTATATTTATTGTTTTGACGCAATAAATTATGACAAAGTAATCCTGATGTTTTGATTTTAAGGAAAAACTAAAAAACAAGCCCCTAAGCAGTGCAATCATTGATGCATATCACAATACAGAAGAAAGAAGAGCTATAAGAAACAATTAGTAACATAAAGAAAAATGCAGCATGCTTAAATCTTTCGTATTATACTGAGATAAAATTGGTAGGATGTAACTCTAGACTGCTAATTTAAATTCCCCCCAAACCCCGAACACAAGCACTGCAAATTGCACTAACGAAAGCAATTTGGCCGCATACTATACAAAATGTAATTTTGCTGCACGGTGCGCTAATGTACTGAATTCCTGTGTTTTAGCTTAACCGGTTTCAAAAAGTAGTAAATGCTTATGTATTATGTATATAATAAGACACTCTTCGTAAAAGTATTTTTACGAAGAGTGTCTAAGGCCATAAATATAAAAGCAAGTAAGAGCATTACCACAATTTTGCTGCACGGTGCGCTAATGTACTGAATTCCTGTGTTTTAGCTTAACCGGTTTCAAAAAGTGGTTAAGGCTTTATGTATTATTTAGTTTTATAAATAGTATTAAGGGCCTATGTAAGAGCAAGTAATTGAGCATTATGTCCACTAATTTTGGTTGAGTAAGACATAATTCACGAACACTAGAAAAACTTTAAAACGGAAACTCTAAATGGAAAGCGATTTGACCGCATATTATACAAAATGTAATTTTGCTGCACGGAGCGCTAATGTATTGAATTCCTGTGGAGATTACCTTAACTGATTTTAAAGAGTGTTAAAGGCCTTATGTATAAGAGTAAGTGAGCATTAGGGCCACTAATACTGGTGGAGTAATAGACATAATTCATGAAAAATAGAAGTATTAGTTAGTCTTGCTAACCCAAATGAAAGAGACGATGGAAAGAAAAGGAACGAAAGATAATAATCCCTTCTCACGAAACTTCACACTGTTAATTTAAATTCCCCAAAACCCGGAACCAAAAACTACTGAACCTTAAAAATTATTTCACCATTCGAATGCTTCATTATCCACGAGTAACATATAATATATCTTATAGGCTATATTTATAAGATTATGCTACGGGAGCGAAGCCGCGCGGATAGGCTAGTATATAATAAACCGCGTTTAAAATCCTTTAAACATACCTAATTTAATGTGGAAAGTACTCGCGTTAAAATAAACACAGGAAAATACTATATATAGAGGGTAATTTCGTTGCAAAACGCGGTAATGTACCGGATTCCTGCGGATATTAAGCTTAGTGTAGATTGTTGAGCTTAACCGACTTCAAGAAATAAATAAGGCGTTAAATATTTTTGTAGCGCAAACATATTATAAGCATGGATGTATTTAAATCGTAAATGATTCCTACCAATATTGTACACGGGCACTACCTTCATTTTTTATATAGATAAATAATTTACTTATTTACTGTGTAGACTAAAATGTATAATATGCCACGTAATCTCTAATCCTACCGAATTTCTAGAGTTATCAAAATAAACCAGCGAGTTCGACCCTTAAACCCCAATTAGGCCACCGCCATTATTTAGGAGGTTATCACGAATGGACAATGTATGTTAATTTTGGCAAACAATTCCTCTTCTAATATTACCAACGCTAAAATATTGAGCACAACAATTTTATGTGTCATATCATTAGCATAATGAAATATACAGTGAATATAGTCAAAATAATAGAAAATTTTACGTTCTGCAGTAGAGACTTAGTATGAATTAAGAACCTTAGAACTATAGTAGTAGAATTTTAAATTATATTTAGTGTTGTTCTGTTGTATTTCACTGTCATATTATGGAAATATTTTATTGTATTTACCAAAATATTGCACCGGAGTAAGAAACAGCAAAAGATCGGCGTGAAGCAGTATTGCACTGTGTTTCGTACGGTGAGCGGGTGCACTGAGGCCTGTATTCCTATCCCAATCCTCTCCCATCCTGTTCTACTCCTCTCCCGATTTCCCATCGTTAATCCTCTCCCTATCCCCTCCCCTTCCTTCAAGCGGCAAGGCATCTGCGGCACTTTGCTATTGTAGATGTTACAGGGTGCGGTCTGTCACTTAACATAAATTTAACCGTATGCTCCGCTTTCCCGCTGTTACATAAAAAAATAATATTAAGGATAGGATCCCATATAATTAAGGAGGTATAACTCATTTTATTACCCTTGGTAACTTTGAAAAAAAGCTCTAAAAACATTTTAAAATAAATATAAGTGACGCTGAAATCGTTTGTTTCTTAAAACAACTAAAAATTATTACCAACCACGTTTGCACACTTAAGAACCGTAGGAATATTTCTTATTCCACGGTTATTCAATAAATCATACTGAATGCTTTATTATTTAACAAACAAGATATTGGATCTTCACAATAAATCTATTTTGTGAATTTCGCTGAATATTCCACTTTATTTATGCCCGTGATGTTACACGATATTTTGTTATTTCAACGTTGCCTGAAAGCTTTCGTTAAAAATATAAATGAATAATTTGGAAGTGGGGTTGTTTTATCTTTCATAATATTGTAAAGAGAAAAAACAGAAACATTTGTATTTGTATTTGTATAACAGAAAATGATATAAAAAATTACTTTTTAAATAACTTAAAAAGCAATTTTTTATATCATTTTCTGTACCATTATATAATTAATTTTAAAGTATTATTTTTCACTATCTACAATTTTTTTAACAAAAAGTTGGTTAAAAGTTCGCATTTTAGTTAATAATGTAAAGCCATAAAAACTGAACAAGAATTTACTTAACATTTTTAATTTCTTCCACAGTCCAAGTAAGATTGAAATTGAAAAAGTTTGGAAAACCGCGCTTTGTTGAAGATCGGTTTATGTATTTACAACCTTTGAATATAGCGGGTAACCTTTAAAAAGTTGATATTTTGTAATCTGTGGGGTTATAGCAAAGCATTCTCATTTCAAAAGTTTTTTGACAGGGTATCTAAAGAGGCAAGCGGCTCATGAAGTGTCAAGTACTTTGAAAACCTTAAGAGAGGAAAGGATATAGAAAGGTTTTGTGTAAGAAAAAGTACAGGAACAATACAGGACAGAGGATCTTGTAGGAAACAATGGACCTCCAGTAATTATTGACCGAACGAAACGCAGAAGCATTAGAACATGACTGAGTGTGATCAGAAATTATTTGGAATTTGCGTTTTTTTGGACTCTACTACTGTGATTCTGGTATTGGAGGGACAGCTTATATAGTCCCCCAATTTGATACAGTATTTTAGATTATATCTGTGTTCGTTCTCTATTTACGTACACGTACTACGAGTTACATCGTAAAAATCCTGGAAGATGTGCCTACAAATATATAAAAAAAGCAGAGTTTTTGAAATCTCTCAAGTTACAAACACATATTCACAGAGTCGTTAAAACAGACATCATATTTTATCACTAATGTACTTTTAATAATATTTACTTTGTATCACCTCAGTGATCTATAATAATATTATAAAGCAGAAAAATTTGTTTAAACGCGTTAAAAATATTATTACGGATACCGTAGGATCACAAAAAAGTATGAATTTGAATGCGTTACAAAACTGACACATTTTTTCTCTAATTTATTTTTCCAACTACAAAAAATATCAATCTTATCACGTCGTCAAAAACAGTTCTAAAAAAGCAATAAAAACAAAACATTCGTGAACTCTCGTGGACGGAAAATATTTCCTCTTGTTACATTTTCCCTTTGTTTCAAGGTTTGGGCACAATACTATACTTGAGGTAAACGCCACATAATTCTCTCAAACATTGTAGTTACGTGGAAATTCTGAATTATGTCGTGTTTTGTTTGGGCTTTTGAAACGAAATTCATTAAATACTCAATTCATAATTTGAAATGTACTTAAATATCAATGTCATAGTTTTCTTCAGTAGAGTACAAGTGACAACATGGACTGATTACAGTTGAGTAACAAATTACTATAGTTACTACATATCTAACGTTTTGTCGACCCGATTGGCGCAGTGGATATCGTAATGGTCTATTTTGCTGGAGAGTGTGGGTTCGATCACCACTAGTATTATATTATCTGTGACCACGGGTTGAAAATTATAATGTGATGGACATTGCAATTTTCCTACTGCCTACATGTTATCTAGAATATGTATGTGTTTACAAAAATAATATATGTTTAATAATATATACAGTTTCCAATATTGTTGGAGTACAAGATAAGAACGGAAAACAAATATAAGTAGTGAAGGATTTTTCGCTCCTCGATTTGATATCAGTTGAAACGTGATTGGCTTACGAATTATTAGATATACTCCATGAGATAATTAACATTAGTACAGATACTACTTTTATCTTAGTTGTCTAAGACTAGCTGATCTGTGCAGCTTTGCTTCCATAGCATAATTATATTATATATATATAATTATGCTATGGAAGCAAAGCCTGCCTATGTTACTCGTGGATAATGTATTTTTCGAATGGTGAAAAAATTAAAAAAAGTACTGCTGTATAATTCTTCAATTTAAAATATCCTTTATATATAACTTCTTACAGAAATGATGTTCTGAAATAAACATTATCGATTTTCAAAGCCGTAAAGATAGCCGTGCCAATAACCAACTGAGCTTTTGGACTTATATAACTATATTTCCTTCATCTATCGCCCAAGTACAATCCATCTTGCTTAACCGTGGCCCATATCAGCAAATAAAGGAAGTTTTGTACGACTTACAAAATTTCTCGACCTCACCTTTCAATAGGTCACTAGTATTCGGTTCAGGTTAAAAACCTGTCAATTTGGCGAAAATATCTTTGTTTTGAATTTATTTAAAATCAATTTTCTCAGTTTTAGATCGAGGAATAATAGTTACTATTCGAATACCTTTCAATAGGTATTCGGATCGGGATAAAACCCTGTCAATTCGGCTAAAATATCTATGTATAATGAATTTATTTAAAATCCATTTCCTAAGTTTGTAATTGAAGAATAATAGTTACTATTCACATTTACATTAGCTGTGTTCTGTTGCTTTACCCGCGAATAAACCAAATATTATAATCAGTTTTTTTAATCCTGATAAAATTAGAAATTTTTCAAATAGCATTTTAATAAACAAACGATTTTTTCCTTATATAATACTGATATTATATCAGAGGTTATAAATATAGATAAGATAGAATTAAGATGATATAATATTATTAATATGAATTAATGACAATCCTGTATTAAACAAAATATTATTTTTATAGCGGAACCTGAAAAAAAACTATATGAGTGCTAATTTATTTTCGTTTGTCCACAGATCTGTGTAACGCAGCAACTAAAATCCAGGCGTCGTTCCGTGGACATCAGGCGCGCAAGCAGACCCAGGCGGAGCAAACCAAGACCAAGGAGCAACAGGATAAGGTACATTCAAAATTAATTTCCTCCTCATTAAAAAATGCAGTGGATACAGTAATGGTCTATTACACCGGAGTTAGTGATACAATTCGTTTTGTAGTACATCGTATATTGAACATGTTTTTATATTAATTACATTTATCACAATACTCAATAACTTTTATTACGCTCTCGCAATAATTGCATCTTCTTTCTACTACGGAAAGCAAGAGTCCAAAAGCGCGGCAATCCGCATTGGCCAATCACAATGCTGGATTGCCTTTTAATCGTCGAACTTGCAATAGCTGGCCAGTTTAAGGCAGGTTACTGAAAATAAGGTTTTAATGTATATTTAAGAAAAAAGATTAATAAATGAAGCAGAATTGCTAACACCATGAAGTAGAAAATTATTATGAACATTGTGATTTTCTTCGGTCGGAGTGTTCGTTTATTCTATAGTACACTGTAGTAGTTATTTACAAAAAAGCATGTTTAAGTATATCTCATGTTCAAAACAGAGTATACCAATTTTACTTTATAATAAAGATTTGTATGAAATAATAATATTTCACGCCATGTATGAAAATAAAAAACTACAAGTAAAAAGCAATATACCGCATTTGATCGTGAAGTCAAACGCGAACTCTATCTACGCCCACTCATTTTGCGAACTCAACTTTGAAGAGAACTTTGACGTAATTTCAGTGAATATCAAGGATTTTTAAATTGACTTTTAAATTAAATTTTAATTTCTGGATATATTTTTCAGTTTTTTATGCTTGTTTTATAAATTTTCTCTTATTACTATGATTATTCCTTGGAATTTTCCTTTCGATATTTATTTTCAAAAATCTTAAAAATTTTATTTGTATTTTTTTGTGTATTTCGAAATCAAGGCTTTCGAACATTTTGTATTTTTAACAGCTTTTTTAATGGAGTTTTCTTTCTAGATTTTCGTTGTACATAGTTCATTAGGAAATACAATGGTAAGCCAGACAATCAACAGTAGTACACCTTTCGCATCTTAATTCTTTCTAACGAATATTGTTTTATATATTTTAACTACTACAAACTACTATTTTTCTGTAGGGAAAAAACATTTGCCTCATCGGTTCGGTATTTCAAAAAAAAGATTATGTAATCGTTTTTTATACATCAAAAACCATCGAAGTTATAATTATCTTGTTCACAAAGTACTGCTTAGTATAAATTGGATCTCTTGTTCCGTTAAATATCCTTAAAATCCACAACAATATCAATACAAACTTTCACAATAATTCGATCAATTTACATATTGAAGAAAGAATCCTTCAAACGATTCCTCCGTCGTGAAATTAGCTCATAAATATTTCAGATATCAGAACTTTTTCTCCTACATTGACTTTCTTTTGTCTCATTTCGTCCATTACAGAAACTTCGAGAAAAGTTCGAAAAGAGCCCTACTTTTCTATCGTGACTTCGGGACCTTTTTCAAGGAAATTGTTGGAAACTTACCTGCGTTTTCCTGAATTTAAATATAAGGAAAAACCTTGAAATGTACAAAAATCTTTCGTGAAAGACCTATTTGCAGTTATCTGTGCGTTGCATACAAATTGTGTAATTTAGAAGAAGGAAAAGAGGAAACGTGAATAGCAATTTGTTAAAAAATCTTTGGTAAAGAACAAATTATATTTTTATATATGTATTTTTATAACAATTCAATTATCTAAAAGCATTAAATAAAAAGCATACATTCGATTTTTTTAATAGTATTGAATTTATAAGACTCACAATAGTAATTCACAAAATCTAGCAGGTATTAAAGGGAGAGGAAACATTTATCAAAGCTCTAACAAATTTTCACAGAATTTTCACTACACAAAGTTAAATTAATAAAACATTGTATTTTTTACTAGCTTTTGCCCGCGGCTTCGCACGCGTAGACTACAAAATTAAAATAGTTGTTATAAAAAATGATATTATGACTTTAATTATAAGTGTTTTAATTACACGCTCGTCTTTATAAATAACTTTAAAATTTGATCGGAACCAATATTTTATATCAATGTTTTCTAAAAACTCAACAGTAACTTAATAGTCTCTAGGTCAGACAATTTCTAGGAATACATGTTCAGATTGCATAAGGAATACTCATACAATAAATCAACTAAAAACAAAATAAAAATCTGAGATATATCTACCTAAACAAAATATCTATGTAGGTGCAATCTTTGCCGATTCCATCCTCCCTATGTTCCCTAAAGAAATAATAGAACGAAAGTGGGACTTATGACAAAACAAAAAAAAATATTTATGATATAACCCAAAACGAAACAAAAATAATAGTGTTACGAATTAATGATGAAATATTATTGAACTGTGAGAATGGATATCGAATTGACAACCGTTCGCTAAGTTAGATTTTACACATTCAAGAGCACAATCGACACAACACTCGATCAGATTGTATTTTTTTTACTAAGAACCTTTTTAGGTACGTAGGTAGTTGCTACATAAAAAACGATAATTTCAATGTTACAAAAACTATAACCTCCTCGTTTTTAATATTATAAAATATATTATTAGTTGTTAGTTGTACATACAGCTATGCTGTACGCTGTATAATGTGTGTTGTATGACGTAAGATGTAAGCCGTAAGTCGAATGCCGTACACCGGATGCCGTATGTCGGGTGCCGGAAGTTGTATGCTGTATGCGTTACGCCCCATGCCCAACGGCCTACGGACCCCGGTCCCCGTCCCCCGGCCTTCGTTCCCCGTTCCCCGACCTCTGGCTCCCGGCCTTCGTTCCCCGTTCCCCGACCCCTGGCCCCCGGCCCCATGCCGCACGTACACCCCACGCTCCCAGCTACAGGCCCCCGGCCCGGGCCCCGGGCCCCAGGCCACTCGTTTACTCGTTAAGTCTTACCAAAGAAAATGTAAAATAATAATAATTAATACTTAATCTTTATAATTTATTAAGAAGTAATTGCTAAAGCAATTGGTAAAGCAGCGTTTAAAGTTTCATGTTTTTCTAACATATCTTCGCTTTTACTGAACTAATTTTGATGAAATAAAAATTGAATTGTAGATCTGCGGAAATTTTATCTAATCCTATAAAACATTTTCTTGTTTCAATCACCTGCTGGTCGATTCTGTAAAATACGATTTTCGATTTCGAATCTCTTCTCGACTCTCACCCTCACTTCGAAAATAACTTCGATTCTCACATATTTAGTATTCTGTAACGTCAATGTCGCTCAAGTGAAGTGAAATGAGTTTCGATATGTCGAGTGAAATTACGTCTTAAATTAGTGATGACCTTTTTAGGTTACGGTTTTAGATGATCATTTACGATTATATTAAAAAAATAATAAGCCATTATTATTTATTTGAATGTATTTCGTTCACGGTTACACATTATTGTTATTATTAAGACATTTATTCACAAAAAATAATTTTTAAACTCGATTTATTTGTAAAAAACATCTAATACACCTTAAATACTTTTTTCAAATAAAAAATAAACTATGAAGTCTCTGACACTTCAGACTTTGAAAAGTCCAAATATCGATTTGTCATTATTCTAATTTATATTCAAAGATTTATATTTCTACTCTAACAATATTTCTTAGTTTCCAATTGCTGAAAATATATAGAATAGAAGCAAGGAAAACGTTTGTGGAAAACTATAGCAACTATTAGAAGGAGACCTACATGATCTACGATATGGCCAAACGCCTATTGCTTTTGTCAGATATATTATATAGTGATCAAATTGTTTTTTCGTATAAAAGTATGTACATCTTAAAAAAAAAAGATAAATAAACTTAAATCACTTCCTATGTGTGTTTGTTTTATTATTTCTTTACACAATACTAACGCATTTTTGTTAAAACCACATTATATTATTGTGTAGGTATCTTAAAACTTATACAATTATATTTTGATTTTCCGGGATAAATCATATATATTATGTTAGCCTATAATATAATCAGCAATTGTGTAAATTTTCATCTCAATCCATGCAGTAGTTTTGGAGGAGTAGATGTTCAAAGAAACAGACAGACGGACATGAAAGACAAAAAATATTGATTTTCCTTCTGTATCCCTTATATTAACGCCCTGTATTAAAATTTCCCCAATATATTCAATGTACAAATTCGGACTTGCTACGATTTTATTATATGTATTGATTATATTGACTCATTATTATATATATTAAGTTATTAAAGATCTTTTAACTGTAACTACATGATGCCTGCTATAAATAAATAAATATAATAAAATTGTAAAAATCAAAATTTAAAAATACCTTCAAATACAACTGATAACTCGACAAAATGTACTGACTGTTGAACCATGACGTCTATAAGGCAGGCAAATATTTGAGGTTTGACCTTTGTACCTTGTTCATTGGGGCGAAAAGAACATGGCTGTAATAGTTTTTTATGGAGTAAGGACTATATTAAAAGATCCCGAATTAGTAGTTAGATAAGTTAGCTGAAAGTTGGTGTTAATATGCAAAAGTTGATCTTTGCTTCGAGAAAAACGTTCTGTAATATTTTTGTAAAGCGGAACTGGAAATTTTAAATTTTAAGGCAGTAGACAGTATTATATGGGACATATTATTTAATAAAAGTGCATTATTTAAAATATTAGATTTCAAACCAGTGAAACTACACATAATATAACTCAGATATATGTGAGTGAATCTATTTAAATTTAAAATGCATCCTTTTATTTAAGAAAGTTTTCAAAGGCAATACATGAATCGATAAGATGTGCAGTAATGTGACTGTTGGAGCGTGATGTCGTTAAGGCAGGCAAATGCTTGAGGTTTGACCTTTATACATTACTAGCGACCCGCCCCGGCTTCGCACGGGTGCAATGCTGATATACTATCGCGGAGTTTTCTGTGGACCTTTTCATTGTGTACAATACTTAGTACATTATTTTGATAAATCTCGTAGGATTCAGCCTGCGTTTGCAATGTAAGCGGAAAAAATGTAATTATTTGCGACATCACATTAGAAACCTCAAAAATAACAGTATTTGTCCACTATTTAATGGATGATATTATACATAAAAACCTTCCTCATGAGTTACTCTATCTATTAAAAAAAACCGCATCAAAATCCGTTGCGTAGTTTTAAAGATTTGAGCGTTCATAGGGACATACAACATGACACATGACAGAAAAAGCGACTTTGTTTTATACTATGTAGTGATTCGTTGGGGCAGAAATATGTGGATGTGACAGTTTTTCATAAACCTTTGCTAATGATATTTGTAAGATATCAATGCATACAGATTGTGATGGAAAGAAAAGGTGGGAAAAACGTGTATAGTGATTTTTAAAGATAGAGAAGAGAGAGGGAGCTAAAGAAGAGTATAGTTTTTTTATAGTATTATAAATAAGGTGCGTATGTTGTGACTGTTTTTCATACTTCAAAATACAAATTAGTTGTGTCTTCCTCTGGTTACTATAAGTATCATATAGGTGTATTAAGAGGTTTTGAAAGTTCAAATACAGGTGTTTTTGATAGCTATCCGGACCAACTAAAAAAAGATTATCTATATGTAACAATCATTCAGAGACTACCACGGCGGCAGTGACTGTTACTTACTATTTTGATTTTGATTTTGATGCGGGTGTGATCCCGACGACTAAAAAAGTCATGTGTTTTTCTTAATATCTCTTTTTGTATATATGGCAAAAATTGTGTTTATCTGTATAGCTTCCAAGTTCTAAGAGTTTGGTTACTAAGTGTACTAAAGTGTGTGAATACTTTGACACGATTTGGGTCCGACTCGTCTGATATGTCTTTAAATATAATGGAATTTATCAATGAAGTGAAGCAGGCAAGCATGAACGATAAGGCCCTAGGCAAATGATTGAGGTTTGACCTTTGGATTGTATTCACTGGGGCAGAAAATACGCGGTTGAGGCAGATTTGATAAACTATGTTAAGCCATTTTTCTTATGATTAGTGGGTCGATGAGTTTACTAAAAGGTCAAATAGATAAAGTACTACAAAAGTAATGTTGCGGGCAAATGGAGCAGAGTTGATATTAAGAAAATTTAACAGGAGATGAGTGTAAATAGCAATATTAAAAATTGTGTACAGATCAAGGCTAAACATTTCTGTTGTATTTTTCTCCTTTTTTGTTTCTGCTGCGACTTAAGAAATCTGTGATTACTCTGATGATAAGATAAATAAATGCATTTCATTTTTGCAATACATGCATTCACACAAAAATAATTGGCATGCCTTAATTTTGTGTTTTTTACTCTATAAGGTTTTTTGTCTATAAGGTTAAATAAACTTAAAACCAAAGTTATAAATTTATAGTATTATTTAGCTAGTATTCCACCTAACCAATAAATGAGAACCCATTTGGGGTACTTTAATATGATTGTATGCTTTTTATAAGTTCTTTCTTGTTATCTTGTTACCCCAATAAATGTATTTTCTTTCTTTCTTTCTTATAATTAAATATATATGAGAATGGACAGCTTAACAAAAAGTAAACCATACAATTCACAAGGGTTTATAAAAACATAAATAATGTATTCAGCAGGATACAGCCGCAGTCCGGATATGTCCCAGTTTCCGGATACTATCGATCTATCTAGAAATAGACTTTACAGCCGGTTATCACAACTTAGGTTTACTAACAATATTCTGGTATAAATGGTATTTTGAAATGCCATCTGAAGGGAAAGACTCTTTATTTTTTTATTTATATATCATCTATTGCACTGACAATAATATAAAGAGCTTATAACTAGAGACTTAAATTTTAACAAAAGGCGGTCCTATCGCTAAGGAAGCGATTTCTTCCAGACAACCTTTAGTACAGAGAGTAGTTAAAGAAAGGCATGAGTAAGGGCAGTGCATAAATTTAATAGATAAAGAATATACTACGTTATAATATAGAAGTAACAAAATATATTATATAATATATACGATTTATATCGAGTAGGTGTATAGAAATAAAATATATACTCTTACATTGAATTTTTTTTCAAGGAACGAGAAGTCTAGAGTAGGTGGTGAATAAAAAAAGTAAGAAAAAATGGTGTATCTAAATATAATAAGATTCATTAAAATAAAGTTAAATAACAGTACAAGTAAATAAATGTGATAAAATAATAATATACTGAGACCCATACAAAAAAAACTTAAAGACCTAAAAATATTCAAATTATGATTTATCGCTTCGCCCTTACTTTCTGTATGTTATAACCTATACAATTCCCAAAAGGATTATAAAAACATAAATAATGCTTCGCTTAGTTGGATACACGGCTAGCCCGGATACGTCCCAGTTCCCGGGCAATATCGATCTATCTAGAAATAGACTTACATTCAACGTATCTGAGTTTACGATATACCTTATAATTCACAACTAGAAAACTGTACCCGCTCAGTGAAAATACAGGTGACAGAATTTTTGAAATCGGTCCATAAGTTTTTGTATTAATTTTAATTAACACATTACAAACATACAATATATTTATACAGGTTTCTAATGAAAACAGAATCTTTTAAATCGGTCCAGAAGTTTTTGTATAAACACATTACAAAGATACAATATTTTTCTAACGGGAAAGACATCCTCAGAAAGTTTCTAGGGGAAAAAGACGCAGTTATGTAGGATTCTTACCCACTAAAACCGGTTTCCTCCTAACGACTCGGTCTCGCATGATGAATCCTATGGTACTACTATTATAAAATAGTAATATATTTATTAAAATGACATAAAAATCACGTCGTTTACACGGGGGCCCTCTTAATTATTTACGGCTACAGAATTGTAATATCGGGTGTTTTTCTTGCAAAAATAGGGGACTACGCTTCATTTGTACCCCTAATTTTTATACGGCATAGATAAATACCGGTATAATTTGTGAAAATTTCAACCGTCCATCACAGTATGAGATACAGACAAACGAACGGACAACGGAGTTTTAATAACAGAGTCCTGTTTTACCTATTGCGTGTAACTTAAAAACTCTAGCAACAAAAAATTCAACCTGAATTCACAAATCTTTTCACCAACGTCAAACTTTCAAGTAATCAGCGGCGGCCATATTAAAATTATGCTTTTATTTAAATGAGCACACGCAAGGCATAAATTAACCCATAAAAAGGTTGAAACAAAAACGATAGAATATTTATTTGTTTATCAGACTATCTGTATGCTATTTCAGTCAGCTTTTTAAACGTTGACTTTGACTTTAGATATGAATAATAATTTATGTTAAACTGGCTAACCCTGCAAACTTAATACCGCCATTTTTGAACGTGACGAATTTGACAGACTTTGAGAATTTGAAACTATTTGTATGAAAAATTATCATTGTGGTTTTTACCATTCTGTTCACCATTTCTGAAATGGTTTCAGTTATTAGCTAGCACTTAAGCCTATCCTATATATTAATGGAGTATTAAATAGCATAATTATCTGCCTAAATAAATCATTTGTTATTAAGTGTTTGTGTTTACAGCCGGATTCACAAACAATACTTATGTAACGTAGGAATACTGTGCGTAGTAAGAAATTTCATATTTAAATCAGCAGGAATAATGTAGTTTTGGAGATAATTCAATACGAACAAACAAAAAATATTACAGATTAACTAGCTCTTTAGCTTCAAAAACCAGCCGATAATAGAGCTATAGATACAGATATTTTAAATCAAATCAAATTAATGTACATTCAAATATGCCTTTTGAATTGTCAAAATTGGCCTAGTATTGCTTTTCCATTTTTTTTAAATTTCCTTTTATCACATTGTAGCATGATCAGCCCTTTATATTTCTTTTACAACCCACCTTTCATGATTCATGCCCTTTTCACACAGAGAGCGCGAGACCCGCGCCCGCGGTCGTTGTGAAACGCGCTGTACTCTTGATATTTATGGCACACCCAAAACGTTATTGATGTCCGCATTTGTCAGAGTTTACCTTTTCCCTCTCGCATTTTTCCCTATGATATATCTTCTATTTTCACCCATAAGTCACATAAATTCACAAAAAATATACAATTCTTTTGATGAAATATTTTTAAGGTTTTCCCTAAAAAGGAAATTATCAATTCGGAGCGAATTTTGTAAAGGTGTGTTAGTTGATTAAACCGTTAATCACACAGTTTTAATAATAGGGTAGGTTATATAAGGTAGGTTAATTATTAACTATTATAAATTATTACCTTTAATCATGGTACTTCTCGCTATTTACTTAGAAAACTAATGAAAATTATAACACTATATCACATTTCATGTGAATTAAAAAATCTGAGGAAATCTGTGTTATTCTGTTTATTTTCCATCGAAATAACAAAAAAATAGATAAATAGTAATAGAACTGCCTTTCCTGTAACCTTATTTTTATTGGAAAAAGCCCAATCGTGTTTACCCGCCAAAAGTTGACATGTCATACGTCAAAAGTAGATTGTACGTGTTTCGTTCGGAAATTGAACAGAATCGGATAATTCTCTGTTATTTTTTCGGGTAATGGAAGTTTTTTTTTATTTGAAATAAAATCCAAGTAAATGCACATGCCCATTAAATTATAACATAATATTTTACAGAAGTTTTATGTCAGGGAATTTTTTGAGTGAAATTTTAGAAAAGAATTACCCAGATTTGCACAGGGTGATTCTATCATCCACAGAAAACTGGCTGAAAAGATAATGTTCATAAACTAATAAAAAAAATATAAAGATTTTTGTTCCATATACAAAATGTAACTCATAAAAATCAATAATTATTAAATGACAGGTTCAAGACATACTTAAACTCGTACATCTAAAGAATAAACACACTTGGTGTCATACAAACTTCTACCCGAAATGTAGCTCTTTTCAGGTAAAATTTCTAAGTAGGTACACCCGTACTCCTACTCTTTGGAGATTTCGAAACTTCTAAAATTTAACGCAAAAGTTTCTAATTACTTTTTAAGTAAGAGAAATGAGGTTAACTATAATATCTCTTGCTATGGCTTATCTTTATTAAGATTTGCCGTAAGTTTATTTATCTGTACTCAATATTATAAAACAAACAAGTTTATTTGTTGAAACGCGTTCATCTACTTCTCTTTGTGACTAGCTGCACGCTTTGCTCGCAAGCATAATGTCGCCTATATGACCCTCAGTGAAGATGCAGCAATCCCGGGTGGGGCCAATAACAAGTTATTGAGATATATAGTAACAGCTTTGAGTCAGGAGAGTTGGAGTTACACCCCTTTTCTCGGAAAGCATGTGTCGCCGTCGGTCCAGCGCCTGATCCCTCTCCGGTCGTGTCGGTCTGCCGTTCCATCGGGTTATGAGAGTATAGGAATAGAGAGTGCACCTGTGTTCGCGCGTACACCTGTGCACTATAATATCCCCTGCGCAGTTGGCTAGTCTCTATTGAGTTATGCCCTATGACCATAATTGGTTGGACCAAAATTATTACTATTAAGCCCCCGGAACACTATAATCACAACACGAAATCATAAAATAGCAGGTCAGTACTTCTTGCCATGTCAGGGTTCAAATTACGAGAGATAAGAAACGCACCAAAAGCTGAATAAACTCATTCATACTTTAATGACGGTAAATGGTTTTTTCTAAAATTGGTTGTACCCTCATTAATATAAGTAATTTACCTTTTTCGATCCAAACAAATTGAGGCTTTTAGTACAAAACCGTCCCCGTTTTCGTCAGATCAAGACTTATCGGGTAGAATCATTATATGACCCTGAAAATATGCCTTTCTACACAAATCAAGAATCGTTGAGCATTGAATTAAAGACTTTTTTCACTATTTCCACTATTTATTTTAACACTTTATTTAATTACAGACGAGTTCAAGAATTCATCATCGGGTAGTTGAAACCGGTTGTAATTAAATAAAATGTTAAAATAAATAGTGGAAATAGTGAAAAAAGTCTTTAATTCAATACTTAAAATGCATTTCCACCAAGAAGTCACAATACAATTTATCAATTATAATTTTTTTTATTTTTTTTTTCAAAAAATGGGACAAAATATAATAATCGTAGAGGAGTTATTATTAAAACGCTATATTTTCTTTTGTTTATAAACTCTGTTTATTTTTAGCTACCACGTTCCTTCAAGTATATATTTGTTCTAAGTGTGTTTTTATCTTATTTGATTTGAAGAATATTTTTCATGTAAATTTTTACAAAGTACTAATGAATAGTCATTTAAAGTTACCACCTGTCTGGAAAGTGGATTCTATCGAAAAGATACCGGCAAGATACTTGATAGTTTTCCCTACTCTTTTCAAGGGCCACTTTGATTATGTTGTTATTATAGTTTACAACTCTAAAGAATACATAACATAATACTGAAAAACTATTCCCCATTGATTTGGAAACTGATGTATTCCAAGGATTCTTATCTTTCCTATATTTATTAATACTATAGTATGCTTACTATATGTCATATCATCATCAAATATCGTTCTTAATATAGCGATAGGTAGGTAGCGATAAAATTGATAAAATGTAATTATAATATGTAACTTAAGGAGGGATAAAATGTAACTTAAGGAGCGATAGGTTATAATAAAATTGATAAAATATAATACCATTAAGGAATAAATCGTAGAATACTATGCATGCAACTAGCTATGATATATACTGTTTTTTAGCCAATAACTGACAAAAAGCAACTCCAAATATGTGTCCCATACACAAAGATATCAAAAGACTTTGACAAGCGGCAAACATCAAAGAAAAACAGAAAGAAACACAAAATAGTTCACACTCGTAACTCATTATAACGAGCGGCCTTGTCAGAGGAACTTTGTTTTTGTGGAAATGTTGGAACCGGGGAGAAAGGGGAATATTACAACGACCTGATTTACAATCAAGGCTTTTATGGATTGATGTAATGCCACGCTTCTTACGATAGCTTTACGATGTTTACGGCTTTCATGGATGGGATTGGTGGATTTTTACTAGAAATAGTTTTACGTTTATAAAATCTTGCAAAGATGATGCGATCATTACACTAAACAAAGTATTAGAGAGAGCATTATAATTGATCATTTTCTTACAGCTTATGATTGACATAAGTTTATCGAAGGGATAAATTTAGAAAAAGCTTTATTTAGCTACAACGGTGGTAATCCTATAAGTCTTACTAAAATTGTTAATGTGAGAGTTTGCATGATTAGATGTTTGGATGTTTGTGGGTCAATCACGCCGCAACTACTGCACAGATTTTATTGAAATTTCCTACAAAGAAAGGTTATTAGCTAGATTAAGTGATAGAATATGTTTTATACGAACTTAATGCGAGCGAAGCCGCGGGCAAAAGCTAGTTTAACCATACTTGCCTAACAATTGAGAAAATCATATCTTACACTTTGACTGTAATTCTTTTATATGGCAAGCAAAGGAGTAAAAATTATAGCTTTGGGTGATTTTCGGACCTGTAATTCTATATGTCCTTTGGCAGTCCCAAGAGAGTTTTGGAAATAAGCCAATGATTAATGGAGGTAGACAACAGGAGGAATGGGATTTTGGATAGGAAAAGGTAGGGGGCCCAAAGCTGGCCTATTAGTCAACAAATGCTTTGAATGAATGAATGAATAATTCTTTATTGCAACAAGAAAAGGTATAGCTATATAGGACTTCAGTTGCAATACGAATGAATGAACCTTTACACACTAAAAACTAACGAAATGGCACGAATACTATAAAATTTAAGTACCTATTAGATATTAGTTTTGTGTTATAAATTATAATGACCACGAAGGTTTGTCGATATTCTTGGTTTAACAATAAAAAATTAAACGATTTAATAAAAATTTAATTAAGAATCTAGCTAGTACCGGCATTCAACTTGAAAGCAGAGGCTTAGCTTTTAGATACGGAACTTTAAAAGGAATAACTTCTTCAGTTGGTTCAATTAATGATTAGCAAAGCAACGTTCAATTTTTGTGACTTTTGTCATGATTGTTCCAATTAAAATGATAACTTTGTCATATTTCTTGAGAATTTCATTATGACTCAAAAATGAATATTAATGACATCGTTATTAAAAACATTTAGAATGTTTTTACCTTAAGTTCAGTTAAAATTGTAATTCAGGCCACAAAGGGCTAGAATGGAAGAATAATCTAGATTCTAAGCAGCAACGGCTACGTGACAGGAATTAACGCGGGTCAAAAGGCGGCTTGACCGGTTTTGTTGAAAATTGTGGACTAAAATAACTGAGAATAGCGGTATTATCTTGTATACAATGTTGAAGTCAAAATAGACTTTTCAAACTTTGGACTGTCAAATTTAAATTCAATAGACTTGACGCGAACTGGCATGAGGTATATACAAACTTTACTTTTATTATATCGAGCTTGTGAAATTTGTGTTTGAAAATTCCTAATATTCACGTAAATTAACGTTTTTTGGCCCTACTTACAATTTGAGCACAGGGAAATTAAGGACAGAAATAGCTGCTTTTGATTTGAGTTTCCTATTCTTCAAGCCGGAAAGGCATTTGTGACGCTTTGATGTTGTAGATGTTCATGGGCTGTGGTCAGTTACTAAACATCAGGTGAACCGCATGGTCCGAGTGGCTTCTATAACATAAAAAATAATGATTTTGTTCTTGCAGAGAATCTCATAATATGTAATTATATTCGTCACTAATGTATATATGATTTTTAATCACAAAATATCTCTTTATAACTATTTCATTGTCAGGTAAAAATGATTAATAAACTAACCAAACTATTCTTCCACAGGAGGACGTAGAAAACATCGACCTGACAGACCCTGAGCTGAACAAGGCCGCCACCAAGATCCAGGCCTCCTTCCGTGGCCACAAAGTGCGCAAAGACACCACCAATTAATTTAATTACTTGCCTCTCGTTTGTACGTAATTATTTATTATATATATGGGGAAAATGTTTAGTCACCGAGTACTTAATTTTTAAGTTTAGTAAATTTTTTGCATACTTTTAGATCTGAGACTCAGTATGACTATTGCATCTTCATAGATTTTTAATAAAACAACTTAAGATATTTTATTTTATATAACGACTTTAAAAAAATTTAACAGACAGTGGTATTGAAAAATAACTTATAATTGTTAATTAATTATTCATTTAGTTGTTTGTATGGTATGTACTTATTTATGAGTTAATGATAGTAAACGGTTTGCCTCTTATATTATTTTTAAGTAAAACAGTTTGACTTGGCAATCCTGCCAAATAATAAATTCAGACGTGAATCTAGAAGAAAAGCATTTTTCAAGAAAAAGATTCAGAACCAACATAGAATTCTAATTATTATAACTAAAGTAAAAAAGAACTTATAAATTCAAACTTCAAAAGTTTATTTCATCCAATTAGACCTTATTAGAGCACTTTTGAACTATCATACTTTCTTCATTGTAATTCCATACAGTATCTCCCAAATGTACCACTAAATCAACGACATACATTTTAAAACATTTTTTTCATAAACATTCATTTCATAAACATAAAAACAACATTTTAAGACCTACATGCGCCTTTTAATTGAAGTTAATATTGTTCGTACTATATATGGACGAAAATCAGACGTTTTCGCTAAGCAATACATTTTCACTGGAAACATGTTCAAGAATTAGCAGTTACACCAGTTAATTAGAATAGCACTAGCATCAGAAGGAAATTTACTAGAATTTTCTAGAAGAAAAATTATTAACATCATAATTTATTAACCGAACTTAGTAAAAAACAATCAGCAAAATTATTTTAATGATGAACCTGTAATGACAAAATTGTCATTATTACAAAATGAATATAATGAATGGTCCAATAAAGTTCTATAAAACATATAGGTATGTCATTAATATCAGAATAAAAAGAAATTAATAATAATATTTTAGAAGTCCAAAGAACAAAAACAACAAGACTTTAAAACTGAACTAAATTGTTACTGTTGTAAAATCAATTAAAACATTTGAAAGATACACTTAATAACGGATTAGGATTACCTCTTCTGAAGGATTAGGATTACGGGTTAACGATGTGTTAACATTTAATCTTAATCCTTACCGAACCTACTCAATTTATTGGAGTGCAAATAAAGGTAAATTGTTAGCCATTTAATTGGAAGAAAGGTTAGGAAAACAAGGGAAAGAGTTGTGAGTACATTCTGATAGAATCAAAGCGATGTTGACGCATTTATCGTTGTAGTAAAACTAGTTGTGATTTTACAACTAGTTTAACTATATTTTGAGGAACACAACAGTTTAATTTATCAAAATTTGTGTTTGTTTTGTGTGAAAAACGTCATGACCTCTGAATCCTTTAAAAGAAAAGCCTCGTTATAAATGTGTTTAAGATTATTGTTTCTAATGGAATTGTTTAAAGTCTTTTTAATATGTAACTTATTTTCCATTTCCCATTAATAGCAAATAAATACGTACAAAAGACAAGCGATTTTAAATCAGTATATTTAATGACGCGTCAATTTACTGTTATACAATGTACATTACAAATTATACATAAACATTATATAGTATACAAGTCTACTTCTAGTCTTCTAGTCACTTAATTATATTCAACCAAAGAAACTGACCCAGTAAATTGACGTTTTCCTTATTATACTATGTAGAAAAGTTATTAATTGTAAAGCAAATTAGAACTATTCCATTTTTCTATATATTCTGGATATAATTCTTGTAAATCTATAACTCGAATTTTTTAACATTCCAATGATTCTTAATATTTGTTGATATTTAATAATTGCATTGTTAAAGTTTTATTTATTAAATAGTTTTTAAGAATAAGCATAGTTTAGGAAGCTTTTACGTTAAAGTCGTATATTGTTTGCGGTATATTTTAAGAAATGAATATTATAACAATTGTTTTAATTCAATAATCTGTTGCAATAATCGACACGCATTAACTTTCTGTAAATTGCCGAGTAATAATGGTTTATTAAATTAAATATTTAATATTCGCCAATAAATTGTTGCATTTTTATTTTTACCCGCTTACATCTATTATTCAGTTAAATTAATTGATTGAATAGAGAAAATCATTTTGTTTTTCGCTACGTGCTTGTCGTGAAATTTTATCTTACACACAACGGTCACAACCGCCAATTCTTAAAGAGTTCTATTTAGGACTGGAATCTAAATGAAGTAATAAATGACTGAATTAATGAATATTTATTGTTGAAAAATCTGATATCGAATAGAATTTTCAAAGTAATATCAAATCTTTCACATTTATATTATTTTAAATTATTTCAAATAGACATATTCAATTTTTAATTTACAGAATTTTATTATGTAACAAAATTTAAATCGCGCCTCACATTTGCCACATTCTTTTCAAAACAACTGCGTTCTTTGATATCATTGCAAGCGACACTTTTACCCGCCGATAAAAGGTACTCTTCATTTGTGTTTGTTCTAAATGCGGGCTCAGTTGTTAAGCGAAATGCTAACATTGACACAATTTTAAATACTAAGAATACAATCCAGTAAATGTAGGTTTTATTTTAAGACTAATTTCGTGTCTTACTTAGCGTTGACCTGGATATATACATATTATATTTTATACCCCTGACTCGCACCGGCGACATACACTACAGAAAAACTGTGAACGTTGTATATAAAAATTAGTACATTATTTTGATAAATCTCGTAGGGTTTAGCCTGCGTTTACAATGTAAGTGGAAAGAATTCATAATCAACGACATCACATTAGAAACCTCAAAATTAACAGTATTTCTCCACTATTTAATAGATGTTATTATACATATAAATCTTCTTCTTGAGTCACTTATAATCTATAAAAAAAACCGCATCAATATCCGTTGCGTAGTTTTAAATATTTAAGCATACGAAGGGAGATAGGGACAGAGAAAGCGACTTTGTTTTATGCTATGTAGTGATAATGCTTATGCACAATAACTAAATAGACAAACTATTTAGTTACATCAAATTAAAAAAAATATTGTGAAACTAGCTAGCTAGGAAACGAGAATGCACCTATGTTAGTACATACACGTGTACACTATAATATCTGCTGCCCAGCTAGCTCTAGTTAAATTGGCCACCATGGCCGAAATCGGTTAGGAGAGCTATTATTATTATATAATTTTCATAGAAACTCTTCGGCATTTAAGCCTTCGAGAGACTACAATTTTCAAAAAGAGATTATTTCTACTTTACGTATGCGACTTAGTTTTATTCTCATTAATAAAATAAATATAAAACTTCTATTGTCTTCCATTTTAGTTGCATAAAATATAGTATAATAATTATTATTCTCTTTGATATCATTCCAAGTGACACTTTTACCCGCCGATAAAAGGTACTCCTCATTTGTGTTTGTGCTAAATGTTACGAGCTCAGCTGTAAAGAGAAATACATTCACACGTTCTATTGTATCTTAAACCATGCCATCCAGTTAAGGCTAAGCTAAGTTTATTAAATAGTAGCTGTAACGCGCGGCTTCGCTGTAGCGTAATGTTATATAGCCTATTTTCATTAGGTATAATATAGGATTCTAATAGTAAAAGAATTTTGAAATCGGTCCAGTAGTTTCGGAGCCCATTAAAACAAACAAAAAATTTTTCCTCTTTATAATATAGTAGAGACAATTCTCGACCAAATCAGTTAAATTTTTGACAAAATGCACAGTTAACAAATTAATAAGTAGTAAGTTACATATGCAATACAATACACAAAATAAGTTTTGAAGCTAAAGATCTTACTATGGACTGTATAATGGGTAGTTACACTGATTCTACTTTTTGTTATAATGAATTAATTTAATGATTTTTTTCATACAAAACAAAGAAGATATGCCTTTTTTCAAAAACTACTTAAACTAAAACACACAAAAAAACACTAAAAATACTACAAACCAAGTTACAAGAGAAAGTGTTAAGAAAGGGACGAAACGTTAACGAAGACCCTAATGGAATTAGGAAGTCTCAGTGAGACGAGGATGGGTTCCTAACGTAATCACAACGCTTACGGCGCCTTTCTGAAGGAGGTTGTTATTAGACCACTTTTCTTCACCCCTGATACTCTAAGGCCCGGTTTCCATAAACTATGGACCATAATAGTATCACAGATATGAATAGTTTTCATCGACGAGGGGTTATAATCAACCAATCGGAAAGTTTTGGTGGTTATTTTAACGCCTCGTAAATACGCCACGCTTTAGACTTACACCTAGTAGGATATTGTTTTACTAACTATCCGTAAGTAAAACGAGTCGTTTTGTTTTCATGGGAACTGGGCATAGAAAGGCTTGCAAAACGGTCTGAAACTGTTGGCTTATACAGAGTAAACAATAATCGGAGAGCTGGGGTCATTTTTCAGGAGCTGTTTGAGCTTGAAAATTTGTATGATGCTT